>CAUYMX010013346.1:0-42585 GCA_963573855.1 Lepilemur septentrionalis | reverse complement strand
CACTATAAAAAAAGACACCTGCACTCAAATGTTTATAGCAGCACAATTCACAATTGCAAAGTTGTGGAAACAACCCAAGTGCCCATCAATACACAAGTGGATTAATAAAATGTGGTGTATGTATACCATGGAGTACTATTCAGCTATAAGAAACAATGGTGATATAGCACCTCTTATGTTTTCCTGGATGGAGCTGAAAACCATTCTACTAAGTGAAGTATCCCAAGAATGGATGGACAGGCACCACATGTACTCACCAGCCAATTGGTATTAGCTGATCAACACCTAAGTGGACACACAGGAACAACATTTATTGGGTGTCAGGCAGACGGGAGGGGGGAGGAGGGGATGGGTATATACATACATAATGAGTCCGATGTGCACCATCTGGGGGATGGTCAGGCTTGAGGCTCTGACTGGAGGGGGGAGGGGGGCAAGAGAATGTACGTAACCTTAACATTTGTACCCCCATAATATGCTGCAATAAAAAAAAAGAAAAAAAAAAGAAAACATTTGTATGATACATAACAAAGGACTAATAACAATAAAACATAAAATATATCCATAAATAAAAAAGATACATTGACAATATTAGTCATAACAGCATAGTTTGTGGTAGTAAAAATTGGAAACAACCTAAATGTTTATCAATAGAAAACAGGTTTAATAAAACACAAAGTGTGATATCCTCACACTATATCACGTTGAGACAGCCATTAATATCTTGTGAGTTTGTTTCACTGTTTCAGTATTTATTGATTAAATCAATGAAACCCTGGGGGGAAAAAAAAAGAATGGGGAGTCATTGTTCTTGAGCAAAGGCATGTCATGGTAAGAATCTTATTTAATCCATTATAGCAGACCAATTTTAGTTACCCTCCCTTTATAAGTACCTTAACAATGAACTAATGATTAAGTATCCCAGTGTGCAAGTACAAATATATATGTGTGTTTGTGCATACAGTAAGTCCTCACTAAATGTCCTCAATAGGTCTTTAGAAACTGTGATTTTATTAAGCTAAATGATATACACTATGCCATAGAAACTTAACTCCTGCTTATATCAATTAGCTTATGGTAAAATTGGTTTCATTATATAGTACATCATTTTTCTTAAAGTCACAGTTTCCAAGAACCTATAGACGATGTTAAGTGAGGGCTTACACACAATACATGCACTGTTAAAAAGTTCTTTCTATTAATACATTATGCATTAGAAGTGGTCCACACTTTCTCATTGATATGAAAGATGGAAGTTTTGTTTGGAGTCTCTGGAATCAGCAATTTTTCCTATTTTCAGTAAAAATGTGAGCTTATTTTATTCTAAGCATTGAACTATGCTCTTGATGTAAATCACAGCATTTTTCCTGGGAAGAAGTTATTACTAGCCCATTTTACAGATGAGGAAATGAAGGATCAGTAAGATTAAATTATATGTTTAGAATCACACAGCTAATATGTAGCAGGGCCAGGAATCAGTCGACAAAAATCGAACCTAAAATCCCACGCTATTTAAGCTCTGCCAGGCTTTCTTCCAAAATTGCTAAATCCACTATGAGGGTACATTGCTAACCACCTCAGCATTCACATGTACATAGAAATTACTAAGATAAATTCAAACCTGGTCTCATGATTAGCGTTACTTAGGTGTCAGTGAAACCAAGGGCATGGTCAAGAGAGAGAGTAGGATCAAACTTGGCAAGGCATAAAAAATAATCATGAAATTCATGATCCAAAGTGAAATTATAGATACTTTAAGTCCAAGCTTATATCCGTATGATAGGAATTAAAATGTTGAGACCTTCAGAAATCTTAGAGCTATATACAGATTTCTGGATGCAGTCATTTTATTTTGAAGTCTCATTTTTGTCAATGTTCTTTGCTCTTAAACTAAAAATTTAATTTTAGGAGCTGCTAAAGAAGAGGTAGCTAAGTGTATCAAAGTAATTTATCAAGTACTGTACATTGAACAGTTTAATCCTGAACATGAAATTTTAATAATAGCACCTTAATAAATCTTTGAGTATATGAGGAAAAGTTACTTGTAATCATTTTAGCTTTAAAAAAGATTTTCATAGTCTTTTCTTTGAGGTCATAATAGATACAAGACCTCTAGGGAAATATAAAAAATGAGAAATAGAAGCGTATTTTTTACAATTATTGCTAATAGTGCAATAGTCTCAGGTCTAGGATGTTGGCACTTGTGCTCTGAGCTCAGACAAACTTAAGTTAGATTCCCAGCCCTGCTATTTCCTAGTTCACTGGGTAGCACTAGGCAAGTGCTTAGCCTTCCTGGGTTTCATTTTCTTATACTGTAAAATGGTTCTAATAGCAGTGCCTACCTTGAGAGTTGTTCTGTGGATTCAGTGAGACCATGTGTGTGAACAACCAAGAATGAAGCTTGGTATCTAGAAGTGCACTCAACAAATAGGGGCTGTGATAAAATTCTAATTTGGGCCATATGTGAGTTTACTCCATTACATTTCCTGGTCCCAGGTAATAGTGGCAACCCTGAGCAGTTAGCTCAGTGGCGGGTGTCTGCAAGTGTCCTGGGGGAAGAACCTAGAACTGAGGTAAGGGATCATAATCCCAGATCTGGATAATCAATATTAATTGCATGCTCAACTGAGGAGCATCCATAATATTACATTGGCATATAAAGCATAACACTGACTCCACTTTTAAAAATTGGTTGGATAATAGCTTTATAATAACAATGCAAATTGTTAACATTTTTGACAACTTCCTAGGTGTCCTGCTCTATGTAAAGCACTGTTCATGCTTTATCATAGGGCATCCTCAAAAATAATTTATGAGATAGGTGCTATGATTATCCTTAGTTTACAGATGAGAAAACTGCTTTCTCATCCGAAGGGAAGGTGCTATTTGCTCTTTCTCCTTTCTTCTCCATCTTTAGGAATTCCAAACCGACATGCTGCCTTCCAATTAGTGGTAACCTTTGTGTGAGTGTGTGTGTGTATTTGGCAGCATTATGTATGGGCTAGAAATAAATCAATTATTCTATGAAGTTTTTCTCTGATTGGACCCTCATATATTTTGTGGATATTGGTTTTGTATATGAAAGGATTATCATCAGCAACACAGTGATGCTTTTCCTTCCAAATCCCATAGAAACAACCCTTCTTTGTGAACTAAAATAAGTTTGATATGAATACTCAAACTAGAGTTTTAACAGATAGGTAAGAAAAACAGATCAGTGAGAACATTATACCCACTGTACTGTAAGATAACCATTTTTAAATATTTAAAATATCATTGCATGTTTTGCCTGGCTTACCTATATATTTGTTAGCATGCCAAAAAACTACCTGGCTGGCTGTGGTCAGTCCCCTTTCCCCAAAATGCAAATATGTCATGAAGTGGCAATGAGTGGTATCACCTACATGGTGCTGGTCAGTGGTATGTGAGAATTCTTTCTCTTGCACACAAAGCTTTTCCCTGAGATTAGGAATGTCGGGCAGTCTTTAATCCACTAGGGAAGCTAGGCCTGTCAAATCCAGAAGGAGGTTCCAGGCTCTCTCCAACCTCATCCCCATTTAAACTTTGGCTTCATTTTCATGAGACTGAAGACTATATGCTCTGCTTCTGTATGTACTCTATGGACTACTTTGACAGAGTAGATTTCTGAATGTAACAAGATAAGTCAACTTGAGTGGTAATATATTTTGGGAAATCAGTTCACTACAAATTGTGACTGTAAGCATTGTACTGTAAATGCTTCGTAGTCCCCCCCCCCAAAAAAAGAGTGAAATTTAGAAGTCTACAGGAATGACAGAGAGGATAAAAGAGAGTAAAATGAGGTCCTAGAAAGCTAGTATGGAGAATACATAGCAGAGTAGATCCTCAAAATGTATCATGAAACAGGGACTCAACATCCCAGCTCAGTGTCAAAAGAAATAGCCAAGGATATCTCAAGACTTAGGTTGATATAAAGGAGGGTGGGATGAGCATAGCTGGGCATAGAAGGGGCTGGCCTAGAGGTGGGTACAAGTGAATAAGTCAGAGGAGACAGATATAGTAGATGTAATTATAAGGGAGATTATGGTTAAGAAGGAGAATGTAGAATGCTATGTGAGCATAAAACAGAGGAACCAAACAGAACAATAGCATATGATGAAGGCAAAAGCAGTAAGCATATAAATCTAAGAAAAAAAAAACTCAATGTCTATGGTATAAAATATATGTTATGTTTGCCGGTCCCCAGGCTTACTATATGTATATAGAAAAATTCTGGAAGGCAACCCTGTTCTTGTTTTACCTGCTATGGGAGAAGAAGGCCTTTGCTATGGAGTTCTTAACAACATCTGTTTTAAGCCACAGATCCCCAGAAGGTTTTTGATGCAAGTCAGGCAGTCTCTCTGACATAAGAGGCCTTAGAGTTCATCTTGAAACTACTATATCAGTACTGCAGAGGATCCACTTACAATTAAAAGATCATGACTCAAATGCAAAATCACCTTGGGCCCTTTTTGTAGAAATGTGTCTAAAAAAAGCCTGGAGGAGAAAGTCTGTGGAAGATTATACTATTGTTCAAATATTCACTTCCTATTAAACAAGAGAAGATTATACATCCCTGCCCTGCCAGGCTTAGCCATACACCTTAGTTTGGCCAATAAAAAATGAGCAAAATTTATTCATACTACATCAGAACAGAAGCTTTGAAAGCAGCATACTGTTATCCACTGCCTTTCTTTCCCTTCTGCCATGAGAGTAGCAATGTTCTAGCAAGGGGCAGGCAGTTCCACCAGTATGAGTAAGGAAGACATGCAGCCAACCCACAGTAGACATGAGGTGTGAGCAGGAAATCAACCCAGGCCGCTATAAGCCACATAGATTTTGGATTTTTTGTTACCACGGTATAAGCTAATTGATAAGAGGTTCTTTTATCAAGTGACTATTGAGACCCCAGATTAAAATTTTCTATGATGAGCTAATAATTGAACACTTAATTAGTCATGAATTCCCTTAGAAGCAAGACCAGTAATTTGGCTCTGAGCCCAAGAATGCTTACTACCATCTGCATATAACAAGATTAAAAAAAAATAACAAGAAAATAAAACTATGCTGGTTGCCTTTATTTGGTTATTAGTCAGCGAGTGTCAAAACCAAAACAACAATGCTATCTAGGAACTAAGGAGGGTGGTCTGATTTGGGAAAAAGAGATAATGCACCCAGACAGAATCTGAATTCTCACTTGATCTCTAAGAATGCCTTTCTCCCTTCCCCCTGCTTAATAACTTGGCCCAATGTCTTTATAAAGTTGGAAATTTTATGAAAGTTTTTGTTTATAATGAATATACAAAGGGGTGGAATTTTCAAATATGAATGAATTTCACTATATTAACCAAGGGAAATTTCTAAGGAGAGCTTTTATAATGTTAAATCTATAATGCTGCATGTTCAAGGACTACTTATAAGTACTGTTTCCACAGATAGATTCTCAGAGACATAAGCCTGCCTCTCATATTTACTCTACTCTCCTACCTCTTTGCTGTTTCTTCTCCCCTACAGTTTTGCCACAATGGACAACCACAACAGAGTCAATTAATTTCAAAAGCTAATTGTTAAAATTCCTTCATATGCTAGACACTATAGGAAGACACAGGATAACTAAGGTTTCATGCTCCCTTGAGGAGCTGTTCTGTTGAGAGTGATAGCTATTCAGCCAAGTAACTCTTATGAAGGCTGGAATTACAGAACTGGGGACAATAAAAAAGTCATGGGTGTGCAGGAGAGAAAAGAGCCATGTCCCAGTTGTTGGTTGGCCCAAGATTGGGCTTAGTAGTCAGTATGAGGAATGATCCAATGACCTTAGAAAGCACCAAGTCATGATAGCGGAAGGACAGAAAGTGTCTAGTCCCTTTCCATGAATTGTGCTACATTGTACCAGAGGACTGGAGTGGGTGCTTCAGAGCAGCCTCTTCTAAATGTGGCTGGCCAGACTAAATCCCCAGCACAGCTACAACCACCCATAGCCTGTGACATTTCTGAGTTAGCCATGGAGAAGTGCCTGGAGTAGAGTCATCAAGTCAAAACAGGAAAAGAAAGAAAGAACAACTATGATGGCATTACCAGAGAAACTGAAACCTTGGGGAAGTAGGAGCTGGAGAAAGGAAGGGAAGACTTCAAGGACTTTCCTTAGTTGGCCAGTACCCCACCACTGAGGCTTTTTATAATATTCCTGTATGTGCAGGCTAGCTTGTGTGATGGGAGGGCTTACAGCACAATCTAGAGGCAGAACTGAAACATCCTATCTATCACAGGCCAAAAGCCCAGATGACAAATATGAAAAATGGACCAATATTGGGGTCAGGAAAATTAGAGCATGATGCTTGCTATTGACCCTACTTAAAAGTAAGCAAATTCAGATGCAGTGATGCATTCTGCCTGGAAGGCTCAGGAAAGGTTTCAAAAATGCAGAATACATAGGAGTTAGCAGTTGGAGACACCTCATGGCAAACAGCACTTGTGCAGGCCTGGAGCTAGACCGGATGAGATTCACATTCTTGGGGCATCCAGTTAACAGGGATAATAAGAATACACGAATGAGCTTGCATACCAAATAGTTAAGATTCATAGCATGAAAATGCTCTGTCAGCTTCCCCACAGTGACCTCTCCTTCCTACAGATGCCCCTGGCTTCAGAGGCTCTGAGGTCCCTGAGAAAATTCACCTGATGGAGAAGCAAATGCTGCTGCCCTGTCTTTAGGTTTAGAAGAGGATGACATGGACTAAGTCCTGTTATTGGTAATGGATTTGCCCAGCCGGGGGGGGGGGGGGAACCTGCAGCCTTAAGGTCACATGTGGCCTTCTAGGTCCTTAAGTACAGCCTTTTGACTGAATCCAAATTTTACAGAAGAAATTCTTTTATTAAAACAGGTGTAGCCGAGAAAGTTGAAGCTTTTCTTGCCTCCTTTGGTGCTTAAAAAAGAACAATCTTAAAGTTAGAAGGCAGCAGTTTCCCCACCCTTGTCGGAGTTCACCTGGCAATACACATGGTGGACATGGAAGCCTAGTTTAAGGAGATCAGTGTGGTCTCTTGAGCTGAGAAGAATCTTCTTCTTAACTATACAGGCTGCAGTTCTGTCAGCAATACTACCAAGAGTCCAAAAGGAATGCACATAGATGCACAGACAAGGTTGGCGATATGGCCATTAACTTTTGTTTTAATTTTGTTTTCACAGTTTAGAAGATTTTATTTATTCTGAAACTGGAGTGACTCATTTTAAATTAAAGTGTTGCATGCAATTAATTAATTACCACCAGGAAGTTCTTCCTTAATCTCTAGAATCAGCAGGACTCCTTCAGGGAAATGCTTCTTAAGCACAGAATGAAATGGACTCTCTGACTTCCAAGCCACTGGGATCACTTTGGAATTTAGTGATTCCAAAGTGAGAATCACTAAAGAGAGAGAGAGCTAAAGAGAGGAACCTCCTAATTATTATGGCTTCAAACAATGCTGTTTTCTTTAGGATTCTTACATTAATCCTGTGAAAGGTGATTTATATAATCACTGTGTGAACTATACTCAGCCTTTTCCCTCCCCCACTTTCATACCCACATCATCACCAGGTCAAAGGATTAAAGCCAACTCCAAGTATAATTGGTATTTGCTTCTCTAGAAAATTAGTTGTCAAAAATGTTTCACTCAGGAGCCTAGAAACTCACTAGATATTAGCAGAGATTTCCCCCCCCCAAAAAAAACTAATGCTGTTTTGACACAATTCAAAGATTATGTAACTGTTGGGTGATATGCAGTGCTGTAACCCGATATAGCTAATGTAATTTACACTTAATTAGCATAGAGGGTTATTTAAATATTGGAAATTTGAGCATGTCAGTATGCCTTTGAATTGATAATTTTTAGTGTATCAAAAATAAGATTGGAAATTGACACTGCAGTAAGGGACTAGGTATCAAAACTAATTAAGACAGGATTCCTTACATTCTTGAAGGTCTTTTTTTTTTTTTTAATCCCAGCTATGCTGCAATTAACAAACTCTGGGAGAACAGAGCTCCTTTATGACAAGCTCAGCTGTGGGAAAGTAACCAACAAAACACCACTTTTGAGAAAGGGGAAGCAATGTCAGGCAGTGTCATCTACTGACGTTTGTTCCCACTCTTATTCCCCTCCCACTCACAAAACTAGGAGCCTTCCTGTCCTCTAACCTCTGAACTCCAAAAGTATGGCAAGGGCTGGTGGGGCAGAGGCTACTGAGAGTCCAGTATCTATGGCACACATTTGACATCTCTGAGTGTATGGGCTTCAGATTAGACTTCTCCTAGCAGAGATGTTTGTGGATAAGGGACCTGCTTAAATTGGCCAGGTAGGCAAGGTGTCAGAGGATTGGGAGGCTGAGACTGACATATAGGCAACAGTGGCAGAGACTGGGGAAGTACAGCTGGGAGGAGAGACAAGTTTGAGGCTACAAAATAGATAGCTTCAGATAAGGAAAGGGATATTGTGTGCAAAAGGACAATTTATCAAGGTAACAGCACTGAAACTTTGTGCTATATCTAGCCATCCATCCATCCATGTATCTATTCATCTATCCATCATCTATTGGTGGCAGTTTTTATAGCCAACTGGAAAGAAGAGCTCCATGACGTGATTTCAGACAACAGCCAGCAGGTGGGGAAATGTTTTAGGCAAGTAAAAGGCCCCAGAAATCATACTGCTTTCCCTATTATTTACAACCTCCTCATACCTCAAAGTCCAGTGCCTTATTTTCCTATGCAGGTAGAAAAACAGAAACAACAATGAACAGACAAAATTTGTTAATCATTAATGTCACAGACTTGAAGACTGTGAATCTTTTTTTACAATGTGTGCCTGCATTATTCATTATTAAGAAGCATGGATCCAAGTTTCTACATAGCCCCAGTTGACACGACGGAAATGCAAACCATTCCATATTCTGCCTCTACCTGAAATAAATATTTCATTCTTGAAATAAACCTATTGTTGTTTGGTTTCAAATAAATCATATTTGGGTCAACTGTAGGTTTTGTAGCTAAAACCTTAACGAGTGAATACAATTGTATTAGAAGAACTAACTCTAACTAGCCTAGATTAATGTTTGCCCATATTGCAGACATAACTACCAATTATTTCTTATGCACCAGAAGATTTACCTAGTTCATCTCAGGTGATACTCATAACGATCTTCAAGTTAAGTGTTATCTCATTTTTACAGATGAGGAAACAGAGGCTCAGGAGGGCTAACTGTCTTGTCCAGCCACATGGATGTTAAGGTAGAAAACTTACTCCAGAGCCAAGCGTCTTTCCCTGAATTCCTCCTATCCATTCCAGACTCATTACAGCAGCATTTCTACAAATTATTTCAATAGAGCTGTTCACAGATGTATAGGAAAGGGTTCAATGCCAAATACATTGAGGAAACTGGCTTAAAGAAAGTTAAATAGGTTTCTTTATGGCAGAATTTCTCAACGGCCTCAATAGACAAAAAGATTTAGGCCTTATTTTTGTTGTTGCTGTCATTGAAGAGTATCCCCAAAGATAGAGCAGGAAAAATGCCCTGGGAAAAGCCACAAACTGTGTTCAAATTTCCCTTGCAAACAAGCACTGTCCCAGTGGGCAGGGACAAGCCCTTCTGCAGGCAGGGAGCTCGAAGATGCTGTGTTTGGGCATCTTGGCTCCGGTCCAGCAGAGATGTGGCTGCCCACATCCTGTTGGAGAGCCAGGGCTGGACAGAGTTTACATCTACAAGATCCTCCTAGCAATTGCACTAAAAGCTGTGCTGCCTCCGGGACAACCCATGACCTCCTAGACAGTAGGGCAGCTGAGCGTGATGAGGAAGGGCACTGTCTCTCTGATTCCCAGGGCCTGTCATTTCCCCAGGTCTGTGGAGCCCGGGGATTGGAGGGCAAGAAGCCCAGCCATGGTCTAAAGGAAAGATACTGAATGGGCCCTGTGTGCTGAGCAGAGAGGAGGGGTAGATTTCCTCGCTGGTCCCTGGCTACTTGCCAAACCTGAAGTAAGTACTGTATATGGTGAATCATTGTCAGCATCAGCATTGCCACATGCTGGGTAATGCATATAAAACAGCTTGCGTTTGGAGGCATTGATTTCCTCAACAGAGCTTGGGTCTCTCCTTTCTGCCCCTGCCTCCAGCCTTGCCTCCTCCAACCCACTCTCCACACAGATGCTCAAGAGATCTTCCTGAAGGAGATATCTGGCTATATCCTTCCACTGCATAAAACCCTTCAGTAGTTCCAGAAATGGATGCTCCAAGAGGTTAATTAACTTGCTCAAGGCCTCATTCCTTTTAGTTTCTAGAATAGAGCCTTGGCACAGATATGGTTTGTGCAAAAGCTGGTCCCCTTAACAACCACTGCTTTAACCTACAATTGCTAATCTGGCTCCCACCCAATGGCTTTCTGCTCTCATGTAATGGCTTCAGCCACAGATGAATACTCCTGCTGGAATTAACTCAGCTCTATACATCTTTCAGGATTCACCACCCCCTTTACACTCATATCTCTGTGTCTTACTCCCCCATTACACTGTGAGCTTGTTGAGCCAAGGGATATATATCATTGAGCTTTGTACACCAGCTCACAGCACAAAACCTGGCTTGTCATAAATGTGTGTTGAATGGAAAATATAAAATTTCCCAGGGTCCTTGTCATGAGATTCCTGTCAAAATCTGTACATTGGAAATCAAAGGTGCCTCACTTTAGCTAATCCAAAAACCTATACTGATTTCTAGCATTTGTGGTTCTTAAGACCCAAGCCAATAAAAAAAATTGATATTAAAACTAGATTAAAAGAGGCAGGGTGGGGATTAAAATACCACAAAGTAGAGGGAGGTGCAAAAGGGAATAATAGCTTGTATTCCACTGTTGAAGGGCTTCCCACATGGTCCAGATGAAATCTGTTTTTCAAAATATAGTGTTTTCTTTCCTCCTGCTGTTATCCTTAAAAATTGAATTTTCAGTTAGCCACCATTGAACTTGAAATCAAGAACATTTTAAACATCCATTTACTTTGTTCTCTACATAAGTTTTAATCAGATCCACTTTTATTTTAACTAATAAACTATGCAATAACACTAAGTATTCACCATAATAATGTAGCAAAAGACAAATGCAGCTAGACATGTCTTTTTATTTTAACATATATCTTCTAGTCCTCTGCTGACTCTGGTCCAGACTACCTTAAGGAGGTGTATACCAATGTTCTTCAGTTCAGTTCTTCAGTTCTTCAAAAATGCAATGGCATTTTTGTCTACAGACAGTAGTGAGGCCACAGATTATCAATTAATATGCTCAGTGTTGAATCGATTTCCTTCATTTCAGAAATCAAATATTTCCAATATGAATTCATTTCATAGAGTGGCTGAATTTCGTGTCATTATATATATACACATTAGTCAATCCCAACGCAGAAGGAACTCGAGTCAAAGTCCTAGCAGTTCTGAATCATGAAAACGGATAGAGTTTCTCTTGATTCCCTATTAGCTTTTATTGAGCAGGATGTGTAGTTTTTAGCAATAGAGAATTAGTATAATTGGGGCCCTGCAGGGGTAGGTGGGGTGTCATTGTTTTCTCTAATCTCATGGGTCAGTTAACAGTCCTTCTATATTGGTGTTAGCACCTTTCCTATCTTCTTCACTATTACATCCCTAGCATTCTTCCCAACACTAAGCATATAGTAGGTTATCAATAAAAAATATTATGAATGAATAAATGCCACTGATGAAAGGAAACCTAGGGAATGAGGAACACTCAGAGCATTAGTGCATGTAGAAGTTAAGAGCCCAAACACTGGAGTCAGACTGTCTAGTGTCCAATCCCACTTCTGTCCTTGATAGCTTTGTGATCTTGGGCAAGTCCCCTAAGTTCTCTGTGCCACCATTTCCTCATCTGTAATATGATGATGCTAGTCACACCTACCTCAATGAGTTGTTATGAGGATTGATTTTAAAGCATGAGAAGCTCATAGTAAGTGCTCAGTGGGAGAGTCTGCTATTACCATCAATTATTGCTAGGCAGCCATGGATACAGAGCAGTTTGAGTACACATTGTGCACTGAAGTCTGTGCAAGTGTTGTAGTACCTCCTTTTTGCTCCAGGAGCTATGGCTTACTTGTCTCTATATCTTCAATGGCCAAGAGAAGGTTTTCAATACATAAAGACTGTCTGAATGGATGGATGCTTATTCAGCTGTCTAAGCTGATTGGCATCCTTACAGAAACGCACCCTGGTACTGCTATTCTTTCCAGTTCAACAATCCCTTGAGACTCTGGCTTCAACCCTCCACTTGGAAACTTATTGCACTTTGTCAGTTCCCTTGGCATGGTCTTGTATTTGGAGTTTATATCTTCCCTAGCCCCTTCAGATTGCTGGCTCAGTGGGACTGTCTGCCAATCTCTATCATCATTTCTCCATAGGGCAATGTTTCTTAGACAGCGTCTCCCTGGTTTCATACACTACAGCCTGGGGACAAATGATAGCCCATCCAAGACTCCTGTGGCAACAGGTCCAAGCCTTGACGCAGTGCCCTAGGTCTCTGTTTTCCTTGGAAGGGGGAATTATGATATCAGAGGCTTTATTAATAGCAGTTAAGGTCAAGTGCTTTGAGGTCAGTACATCCTAGGTCATATCCCTACTCAGCTACCCACCTGCTCTGTGACCTTAGGCATTTTTAACTCTATGGCTCTTGGTTTCCTAATCTGTAAAATAAGAATAATTATACTAACTACTCCATAACTGTATGGGCTAGTGCCTATCAAGATGCCACACACAAAAAGCATCCAATAAATGCTAACTATTATGCATCAGATCAGCTCATAACACTGAATACCTACAACATTCCAGACATCATTTTAGGTATTTAGTGATTTAGTGATGAACAAAACACTTTGGCTGCCCTCAAGAAGTATACAGTCAGGTGTATCTGATAAATAAGTAAACACACTGGTGTGTGAATATGTGTAAGATACAGTATAGGGAGATTCAATGTGAAAGGTAAATGTTGACCATGTACTCATATGAGCAGCTGCCCAAAGGTCTAAACAAGTTATTTAATTATGGTATATACAGATGAATTGTGAGAAACTGAAGATTAATTGTTTAAGATAAATAACAGCAATATTTCATTTACCAAAAACAAACAGAAAAGAGTATAAAAAAGAGTTTTTAAAGTTGGTGGTTGCTTCTCTAGTCTCGATGAGACCCACCTACTGACATCTGGGTCCATCAGTCAGAGCACCTCTGTGGAACGGAGAGAGACTAAGGGAACCATACTAAGCCACTGTTGGTTGTCACACATCCCTTTCAAGTTAGCACACTGTCATCTGAAATGACATCTCTGCATATTTGTGAATCTGATCTTCAGGATACAATCTGATAATCTGTCTCTTACAGCCTGGGAGAGAGGTGTACCTAAGAGAGTCACCTAACCTGGACATCAGGAGGTGCAGCAGGGAAGGAGCAGAACTGGAAGCTTTCTCTGAGTTTAAAATATGAGTAGAAATGAGCCAGTGAATTCTGGCAGGAAGGATGGCCCAACCAGAGGAGGATACTCTATGCCATGTTAGCTTCAATGGATGCAATATCTGATCAGGGAGCAGGGGTAAAACTTATAGCCCAGTTAATGGACAAGCCCTTAAATCTAGTACCAGTAATAACTAAAATAATGAGGTCAGTATGTTTTTGTCCATAATCTAACTTCCCCTCATCTGGATAAGATTCAGATGAACTAGGCAAGTATGGTTTATACTAACCAAGCGATCTAGTATGACCAAAGTTAACTAGTCCCAGAATTATATGAGCTTAATTTGCCTAATTTCACCCGTAATATTCCACCTTATTGTGTAATATTAATGCTACACTGAGCTTCAGCCTATGAATGATGGTGCCCCAGAGAGCCATATCTTTAGTGGGGTATAATCACAGGGCATATGAATAAGGTCTCCAGCAGCCTACACATGTCAGTTATTACCGTTACATTTGGATGTAATGTTGTTTTTCCATTTGTTGTCTAATCAGATAATGGATGCTAAGCCTTTTTAATCTTCTTACTGATTAATAAAGAAATACCCAAGTATGTAATGTCTGTGAGTTTTAAGTTCTATACATTTCCAGCTTACATTTAAGATTGCATTAATATCAAAAAAGAAAAAAAAACAAGAGAAGCAAAATCTTACTTTAGAAAATGGTCAGATACTTCCTTTAAGCTGAAAACAAAGAAAATGCTATCAAAAATTACAACACATTTCCTGCAAGGTTTGTTTAATTGATTTTACCTTGTCCTTATCCTAGTATCTGGGTAACTGAATCGGGACCCATTAGAAATGTGCAATAGTAGCCACATTGCTGTAGCTGACTAAGTCACATCCTTGGGTCCATAGAATTGTCTAATTTTTTGTTTTTAGGAGAAAATAAATAAATATGATGTGTTTGTAAAACACAACCTATTCTTATAAAACAGCTTTATATGGATATATTGAGATATAGTTACTAATCTGTGTTTTCTACATCTATAGAGGTAAGTGACGAAAATTATGTTAACCAAGATTACACTGAGTGCCTGGAAGACATGAGATACACAAAGCCACTGCAGTAATCAAGAACAAAATAATACATACAGTCCACAATCCAAGTGATAGGGTCAGTGATTGGTACCCCAGTTGACTCTGTCCACCCCCTCTCTCAGATGGGAGATAGATTGGTCACTCTCAAGGAGAGCTTGGCTGGCCACTCCAACAAGACTTTAAATAAGGTATGAGGTACCTCTTGCCCCCAATTTCCTGGAGCAAATACTAAAACTCATGCTCTAAAACAGTGCTTGACATTATCAGGTAAAGGAATCCAAAACTGCACTGTTTATTTAGACAAGAGAAAGAAATGAAAAACATCCAAATAGGAAAGAAAGAAGTGGAATGGTCTCTGCTTGCAGACAGCATATTCTTTCATATATAAAACTCTAAATAATCCACCAAAAAAATCATTGGAACTGATGAATGAAATACACTAAAGTTGCAAGATACAAAATCATCACATAAAAATCAGTAGTGTTTTTTGTTTTGTTTTGTTTTGCATTACTTTTTTTTGAGATAGAGTTTCACTTTGTCACTTGGGCTAGAATGCAATTGTGTCATCATCACAGCTCACTGCAAACTCAAACTCCTGGGCTGAAACAATTCTCCTGCCTCAGCCTCCTGAATAGCTGGGACTACAGGTGCATGCCACCACACCTGGCTAATTTTGATAGCATTTCTATACACTAATGACAAAATATCTGAAAGAGAAATCCCAAATACGCCATTTACAGTAGCTACAAAAAAATTAGGAATAATTTTAACCAAGAGACAGAAGATCTCTACACTGAAAACTACGAAACATTAACAAAAGAAATTCAAGAAGACTCAAATAAATGGAAAGATATTCTGTATTAATGGATTTGAAAAGTTAATATGTTAAATATACAAACTATCAAAAGTGATCTACAGGTTAAAGGCAATTCCTATCAAAATTCCAGTACAATTTTACACATAAATTTTTATTAAAAATTCCTGAAACCCACATGGAATCACAAAAGACTACAAATAGTCAAAGCAATCTTGAGCAAATAAAACAAAGTATTATACTACCTGATTTCAAAGTGTATTACAAAGTTAAAGCAATCAAAACAACATGGCATTGATGTAAAAATGACAGGAGCAACCAATGGAACAGAATAGAGAGTCTAGAAATGAACCCATGTATTTATAGTCAATTGATTTTCAACAAAGGTACCAAGAACACACAATTGGAAAAGGTCACTCTCTTTAATAAAGCATGTGTAGAAAACTTGATACCTACATGCAGAGAATGAAATTGAATCCCTCTCTCACATCATATACAAAATCAACTCAAAGTAGATTAAAGATGTGAATGTAAGTGGTATGCCCCTCCCCTCCACAATTCTCATCACATCCCTCAAATGTGGATCTACCACCCCCAATCCCCAGATCCCTGATGAATACCACCACTATGTGAGCTCCATAATGTTAATCAGTCAGTACCAATATGATGGCGAGTGCATGTGAAGTCCATTCTTCCTATCTTGTGACACCTCACTTTTGATAATGGGTCTAAGCTCAATACACGATAATATAGGCAGTGCTAGCTCACTGTCATTTCTTAAAATTGAGTAATATTCCATTGTAAACATATACCAAATTTTAATAATCCACTCATGAATTGACAGGCACTTGAGTTGTTTCCATGTCCGTGCAATAGTGAATTGTGCTGCCATAAATATTTGGGTGCAGATGTCTTTATAATAGAATGTCTTATGCTGTTTTGGGTAGATACCTAATAATGCTATTGCTGGATCGAATGATATTTCTATTTTTAGCTCTTTGAGGGATCTCCAAATTATATTCAACAGAGGTTGCACTAATTTGCAGTCCCACCAGCAGTGTAAGAGTGGTCCTGTCTCTCCACATCCTCGCCAACATTTGTTGTTTTGGGATTTTTTTGATAGAGGCCAATCTCACTGGGGTTAGGCGGTATCTCATTGTGGTTTTGATTTGCATTTCTCTAATAATTAGAGATGTTGAACATTTTTTTATATGTTTGCTGGCCATTATTCTGTCTCCTCTGGAAAGTTTTTGTTCATTTCCATTGCCCATTTATTGATGAGGTTGTTTGATTTTTTCTTGTTAATTCTTTTGAGTTCTAGGTAGATTCTTGTTATCAGACCTTTGTCGGAGGTGTAGAGAGCAAATATTTTCTCCCATTCTGTAGGTTGTCTATTTGCTCTAGTGATAGTTTCTTTGGCTGTAATGCTAAGTCTTAATAGCAAATTAGCTCATGGAATAACTGTTGGTACACCAAAACAGTATCAAGGTTCTATGGAAATCAACTGTGAATAAAAGATACAAGGCCCACTCCCTGTATCACTGCCCTCATGGAACTTACATTATAATTGAGGAAACAAGGAAACATATACTAAACAATGAATTGTAAATTAATTATTGAGTTATAGTGTTAAGTGTCAAGAAGGAGAAGTACAGTTTCCAAAAGAGTACCTAATTTAGGTTTCTTTGAGAAAGTGACTTGGAGTGGACAGTGGATGAATAGGCATTAGAATGCCAAAAAGATGGGGGCAAGGTGTGAATAAGGGAGCTTTTGGGCAGAATAGCAATTATGGATGTGAAGACAACTCAGCGGCCTGGTGCATTTGAGAAAAGGCCACTTTGTTAGAGAAATCACAGGAAGATGTTCAGTGGCCTGAGTTGAACCCAATCTGGCAGCACCAGGTTCCAGAGGACTATGTAGTTCATGCTAATGATTTTGGATTTCATTCCAGGGACAGTGAAAATCTTTTTTATAAGACAGGGGAGAGACATATTCACATTTGTGTTTTTTATCGATTATTCTTTTGTCTGTGGAGAGAATGGATTAAAGAGGGGCAGGATGGCCATGACAACTGAACTTATTGCCGTTTAGGTAAGAGATCATGGTGTCTGGGAATGAAAATGGAAAGATAGGAATGGAATTCAGAGACACTGCAAAAATAGAGTCCAATGCACTCTGCATGGTTAGATAGATGTGGGAAGTGAAGTTCCAAGAAGGAAGGATCAAGGATGACTTCAAGGCTTCTGGCTGATGTAACTGTATGGGTTAGAGTGACCATTTACTGTGGAGGAACGCTGGAGGCAGACTAGGTTTCTGAAAGCAGATTTTGACTCTGTAGTTTATATGCAAAGGCATTACTGTTTCAGGCACTGGCATTCAGGTGAGTACAAGTACAATACAGCTCAGAAGAGAGATCTAGAGAGTGCTTTTCTTTTTGCTCCAAGATCCACATTTGCAAATTCTAGGGAAAATTGATTAATTTATTATATAGGTACCTTTTATGATACCAATTTAGCCATTCTTGGCCTACTTTAATGCAGAGAGGACTTTGAGGGTAGTATTCAAATTGATGGGGTCATTTGGTTTTTGAAAACAGTCTCTTCAGTATTAAGCAGTTTGTTACCAACCACCTCTAAATTTATCCAAGGCATACAACGATGATGGTAATGATGCTAGTTAATAGTCACTGAGTCTTTACTATGCTACAGGCATCATTCTATGTGGTTTAAGTATATAAATTCATTTAAGTATCTCCAAAATCCTGGGTCCTATTATTATCCCCGTTTCACAGATGAGGAAATGAGGCATAGAGATCTTCAACACTTGCTCAAGTATACATAGCTGGTAAATGAAAGAACCAAAATTTGAATACAGATAGTATAACTGCAGAGTATAAGCTCTTAAAACACTTCACTGTGGAATTGGACTGTAGTGAATTCTAGTGTGCACAGACTAAAAGAACTTACCTGGAAAAAAGACAGAGATCAAGGAATGGGGTTGTATTTGGGGGCATACTATTAATACTTTCATACAGCTAGTAGCTGCCTCATAATGTATAGTCCTAGGTCTGTTATTATTAAGGCTGATACGTCCCAGAGTAAGTGGCCCTGAGTGGGGAGAAGGTTGGTGACGATTATTCCCCAGGACTCCTGTAGAGTCAAATTCCTTAGGAATCCCCAGGCCAGTAGTTGAGATCTCAGCATGTGATAACTACATTACGTTCTTCCTGTATTTCCAATATCTGAAAGGGGGCTTTATGTATAACAGATGTTAAGTAAGTGCTAGTGGATAAATAATTGAATCAATCAATTGTTCTTGTAATTACAAGTACTTCATAGGTGTCTTTCTTCCTGGCAAGGTGTCCAGGAAGGAGACAAACTGTGTAAGGCTGAGGACTGAGTCTTTAGTCAGAATTCTCTCAAATTATTCAGAATTCTCATCAGCCATAAAGGATGAAAAAGGCAGAAAAAATAAACAGTAATAAAAGCCCCAGATTACCTGACAAGCTTTCAGTAGATTCAAAACAGCTACAGATATTCTTAGCAATATGTATAAATCAAATCTACTTCAAGAAAATGACAAAATTTAGTAACTGTAGATATTGTCCCCCTAAAATTTGTAGTTAACCTTCATGTCATCTGTTGAGATACAAAGGGAAGATGAGGTGATCATCAATTTATAAAGGATGTAACTTGAGCAAGCAGAGAAGTAACTTACTCACTTAGTGATGGAATAAAATCTGGTTTCATTTCTTAATCTCATAAAACCATACCAGCTCTTAAAATTCCTTCCTAGTCAACCATACTGATTCTTGAGTAAAAGACACTTTCCATTGTCATGCACTATAAGAAAGCTATTATTGTGCTCACTTTGGTGTAACTTGTGGTTTTCACTTTTAAATGCTTCAGGCCAGTTGGCTTACTAGCTTTATTGGTTTGCTAGCTCTATTTGATCTGCCTTAGTTAGATTCCAGGAACTATGGGCATGGATTTCTGTGTGACTAGGTACTCTGAATTTTATGAGTTGGCCAGTTTTAATGTCAAGGACTATATATCTTGAATTACATATCTTGTAGTATCAGTTTGATTTTTTTAAAATATAAGCAATATATATTATTTCTATCATATGAATGTGATTATTATTTAACTTGAGTTTGTGAAAGTATAAAATTTTTCTCAGAACTCACTTTATCTTATTGAAGAATAGTTCCTAAATAGTTCCTATAGGTCCTAAGGAATTCTACCAAAGTTACAATGAGGTTTATTTTTACATATTAATCTATGAACCTTTTAAATGCTTTCATTTTCAATGCAGTAGATGTGCTTATTTGATCTTGTTTGGGAAGTAGATTTGGCTTTCTGCTGATATAGCTTTATTGCTGTAACTTATTTTAAATTCAATCAATAATTGATTTCTTGTTCTAAGGTTTCTGCAAGAATTGTGCAGTGCTGTATGTTTGGGGTCTTCCTAAGAAATATCACACCTATAGAAAGAAAACAAGAGAAGTAGAGAGAAGAGAGACTGACAGGCAAATAGTAGTATATACTTTCCTAAATTTAATTTTCTTAAATTCACATTAAATGGTATATTTAATTGGATGGCATGAATTGCAAATTATGAAATATATTTTTCTAAATGTTTAATGACTGTTTCCTCTCTTTAGTTCTGCATGTTTCAGATGTTGATTTATTTTAAGGCCAATTAAACACTAAAGTATGTTCATGTCTTTTTAAAAAACAACATAGCAATTACATCTGTGGTGGGACTAATATCTGAAGTATTGGAGAAAAAAATGGGAGATGAATTCTATAATTTATCTGACTTGAGGACTTACTGATCATTAGAGTTGAGGGACTTTAAGATAACATTGGAAGAAAGGTGAGTTATGGAAATAGAAATTGATTGAAGATATTGATATGGTCATGCACCATTTACAGTGAAATTGATACCTTGCTAATACATCTTGCTCATACAGTACATGTTGATGGGTCAGGAAAAACCTTGGATTTTTTGACTATAGTCTCTTACGCATCGGTTTCAATAGATTTGTAGACAATTTTGTCATATTACCCGTTTTAGATTTTCCAAGTTACTTAGGTTTGAGAGTTAACCAGAACATCATTTCTTTGCTCTGGAAGCAATCCTTTTGAAATCAGGGGGGAAAATGGGAAGGAAAACTAAACTAGCACCTGAGATCTGTGATCTGTGACTTTTCATATTACTAGATAACTTGAAGAAAGAAAAGTGAGAGGTTTGAGAAAGGAAGTTCAATTTAACAAGAAAAATTTTACCTGGAAGTATTGTTTATCTCGCCTATATTATGGCCTAGTTAGAAGTTTTATTTTAATACCCTATTTATTTTAGCAGTGCTTATATCCTGAATGGATTTTAAAAGTGAGTCGATTTTTCAGAAAGTTCTAAAAGTACATAAAGATTTAATGATGTGTTAGACACATATAGATGTCTCAGTAATAAAAGGCCAAATAGTCTTTATAACCCACAAAAGACTTTTGCAATTGGTAAGGAAAGAAGGCCTTACCAACTATACATTTGTTAAAATTATAAGAAAACTTGTACATTAATCTTTAGAGCAATTTTGGAGAAAAAAGGAAACTGCTATTTTTAGTGATGCAATTATAGGCCAAGACATGACATGTGGGACTTGGCTAAAAGGTGTATGATTTTGTTTTAAATTAAAAAGGGATTTCATGGTTTTATTGCTTCGAAAACCTTCTCTTCTTTACCACTCAGGTCTATGAGAAGTCAGACTATGTTCTATCTGTGGTGGAGGTTGCAGGGGAATGGGGTAATTTAATTCAGAGCTGGATATTTGCTCCTGATAAAATGGTCATTTTTAGCACATAAAAATGTGCCCTAAAAATTAAATGGCAGATTGCATGAAAACTACTTCTGGCATTAAAAAAAAAGTAAGAGCAAGTGAGATGAAAAAAATAAAACATTAAAACTTTGGTATGAAGCAGGCTGACAAAGAAAAGGTAGAGGATTTGGGACAAATTTCTGAAAATGAGATTGAGATGGCATTGATCATAGTTTAGGTTTCCCTGGAAGTAGGTGCTACAATGAACATTCTCAAGCAGGTGGTTTGGTAAGAAGTCTCTTGGGACTAGCATCTGTGACGGAAGGAGGTTTGGGCAGGGGAAGAAGTTGAACTGCAGTACAGTTGCAGCAGAGACCTCATCTGACACAAGTGGAACTCTGGATCTGGGATGGCCTTTCAGAGGTATCCCAAAATGAGGTAGGATGATCAGGACATTTTAGGCAGTCTAGCCCTTGGAAGAGGGTAAGCCAGAAGCCTTTTTCAGAGGGTAATTTGGCTATGAGCTCTCAGAGGGTAATAATCCCTGCAGCTGGGGAACGAGAGCTTGCAATTCAATGGAGCTCTTTCTGAGTACCCTATGTCGAAGTATTTACTTTATGTGAGAAGAAGACATCTAGAACTGCAGAACCTAAAATTTCGGGAACTAGGAGGATTAGTTTCACAAACAGGAAACCAGGCCTACATCCACAGTTTTGGTTCCATGTATTCAGTCTATTAAGGAAACAACTATTATTGATTTGGGGCATATTGTGAGTCCTAGATATTGATGCCTTATACTCTCAAGATGATCATTTCAAAGCTAGTAGATGCACCTTCAAAAGACAATTGTTGTATCAGGCCAGCAGATTCTTCATGGTATGGTGTGTGATAGAACATTTGTATTTCATGATCATATTCTCACACCACATTTCCTTTGCTGGGAACAGGCTGTTTTCATCCACTATGAATTTATATAGGCTTTCACATCATGGAATCAAATATTCTATTAAGGCTTAGATAGTGGTGCTCACTGAAGCCCTTTGGGTAGGAAAAGTGCTATTTCTGGGATATATGTTGATTCCAGTCAAGATGATTCACTGCCCTTCCCATGATGGTAAAGATCTAATGTAATCAAATTGCCATGAAGTTGCTAGTCAGTTTCCTAGGGGACATGTCTCAAGAGCTGACTGTATGGATGTCTTCATACCCCTGTGTTCAGTGATGTCAGCTAGGTAACTTGCAATTCATTTTGATGGGAGTATTAATATTACAGAAATCAGAGCTCTTTTTCCTGGATAACTAGTTGTTAAACATTTACTGGCAAGTATTTTGGATGCTTAGTTGTCTGTTGCTGAAAATTTGGATATTCAGTACTGGCAGTAGCTAAATCAGTCTTAGTGAGTGGGAGCCCATGCTATTTGGTCCACGTATAGTCTTAGTCCCTTCTATCAAAGCTACTTTGTTCATGAGCCCAGAGCACTGAGATGGCCAATGGCAGAGTCATTCTATCTTCTGTGTTATTAGTGCCACTTATGTGGATGCTCTTGGGTGGGTGCAGCATACAACACAAAGATCCACAAAATTTCCTGTAGATCTATCTGTGTGCCTTTGCTTCAGACTTCTTAGTCTTTCGGTTTTTCTATTTCCATGTCCATGGACCAATAGCCAAGTCATTTCCCACTGCCCATGAGACTATAAATATTTTTATTTTAGGCTGTTTACTCTCACAAGATATGGATGGCCTCCACTGTCCATATTTCTGATATTGCAAGGATTTCCCTTATAGCTGGCTTTCATGACTACTGGGTGAATATGGCCCACAATGACAGTTAATTTTTCTTTCAAATTCATGAGCTGATGCATTCATGACCCAAGTTTGGCATATTTTTCCTCCATTGTCTGGTCATAAGTAAGTCTTCTCTGACCTACAAACGTAATTGTGAGCAGAGGGAGAGGCATAAAAATCTGTTTTCCCCATCTGTGAACAGATGCTTGTGCTCTTAGTACCTGCTTGTGTGAGATTCACATTCTCCATTTCCATGTCACAAGGGATTGTTGTTGGGTCCACTCTATATCAGGACAGACTGCAACTCATGATGGGACATGCAAGTTGTGTGGACATTTGACATATTAGGTACTCTGTCTCCACCAACGCCCAGAATAACAATATAGACTCCCTTTCACATAATATTTAATTATCTGTTGCAGATGGCATGGCCTTTAGTAAAAACCGAAGGAGTCTATGTTGTGATTTTCCTGCTGGAGAATTCTCCACATTGCATCTTTTCCCACCATATTTACCTCTAAAACTATAGGGTCTGTTGGGTCATATGGCCCAAGAGGCAGGGCTGCTTGCACTGAAACTGGGCCTGCTGTCAAGCTCTGTTCTTCTCTGGATCCATGAAAGCTGGTAACATTTTTGCGTATTTTTGCATAACCCAATAAATATATTAAAACATTATTTCTAAATCTTAATTATATAGCCTCTATTCCCCAAAGAGTTCAGCCAGATATTGTATTGTTTCCTTAGTGGTGGGAGATGTGATACATTAATTTGTTCTTTACAAAGTATGTGACCTGTCATGTGCCAGACCACAGGACATATGCAAACTTCAATGATGTAAATCTTTTCTAGAGTACATGTACATTATGAAGGCCTCCAACATATTTGGTGCAGAAGTATTTTTTTTTTTTGGCTTGATTAACATGCTATCATTTGGTTTGATTAACTAATTGATGAACCAATTATTTGGTTTGATTAACATGTTGTCATAAATGTATAGATCAATGTGACATTCTGAAGACTATCTAAATGCTGTAGATTACTTTAGGCAATACCATAACAAAGTACAAGAGGGTAAACTTAGCCCTGGGAGAAAACTTGAAATGCGCACTCTTGTCATTCCCTTGTGAATGTGAACTGCTTACTGATAAGTCTGAGAAAGGATACAGTCCTCAAATTAATGGCAGTATAATTTAGATTTGTTGATCTTCTCTAGCAAAAATAGCACATCTGGCCCAGCAGTTTTAGTTGGAGCTACTGCATGGTTGAGTTGGCAGTAGTTCATTGTTATCCTTCAGATCTGTCTAGTTTGTGTGGGGGCCACCATGGAAAAATAAATGGGAATATGGGTAATATTAGCACTTTGTCTTTTAAATGTGTAGATGATTCTTCTTATTTAAATTTAATATCTTGACTAAGAGTGGGGTTAGTTTCAGAGGCTTCCATGTGGCTTTCCCCACTGTAATTGTGTTTGACTCACATACCATGAAATCAATGTAGGAATTCTGACAACTATACTATATTCCATTCCAATTATATATTTAGAGACCTCGGAAATTATCATAAGATCTCAGTGGACCCACTGAAGCCAGACCTAGGCCAGGACCTAGATTACAGCCCGGCTTTCACATTGGCTCATTCCAACAGAGGCATAGGAGTAGGGGGTGAACATGTTAACACTTCAAGGTCAACTCAGATATTATGTTCATAAAATATCTTCCTATTCTCCTTGTCTCCACACAAAGTTACTTGAGTAAATGACCATAGATCACTTTGGGAAATGCTGGAGGAAGTTTTACTACATACTCTTATTGCAGTAATGTAGGAGCCTTCCTCCCAGGGACCTAACCTGTCTTCAATTGAGGATCTGAAAATAGGCTCATTTCTGGATACTCCACAAGGCAATGTGAGTTTTATTGGGGCAGATACCCTCAGTCTCCTTATCAGCCAACTTTGACTTCTTTGTACTGGTTGAGCACTACTGTATCTTGTCCTTAGCAATACTGTATTCTCTTAACCATTTCCAAGAATCTATTAATATATTATTAAGGCTACCATTGCTGTCAGTCCAACCTTCCTCTCATTAGGATAATTGCTTCAAATTTGTCTCTGATGGTTAAGTAACACCATATGGTCTCCATTATTTTGGGATTATATCATCCCCATTGCTATCAGGAAGCCCATTTCTGTAACAGCATCTCCTATTATCCCTGCCCTACAGAGGATAGCCACCACTAAGTTACTTAATATTGCTGGTGCTTTCATCAGAAGCAAATTTCTTATCTCTTTGGTAATAGGATCCTTCAGGCTTACTCTGAAAAACAGTCATCTGGTGAATTTTCTGGCTTTATATAGCAATATCGACTCTTTTATGAAGCATATAAAAGAGCCGAGCCTTTTGAACTTCTCTGAGCCTTTTGAACTCTTCTTCCACCATCTTTCATGGCCTTCTTGTCATTTTTAGTTCACTTAGTATGGGCTATTACTTTCTCTGTGCTTCCAAGAGTTATTCTAATAGAATGTTAGCACCTGTCTCCTAGCATTCTTGCTAGCATTTTAAGTATTGAATCATGGAGAGTGCTTTCATATCAATAAATTCTAACTTTATGTTTGAGCAAGTGGAAGGACACTAGCTATGGACAAAGAGCACTGAGCCTCTTTTGCAGGGCCAGAAGGCTCTGGGGCATGTGGGAATTTAATATGTCATTTTGTAGACACAGATTTTCCAATCTTAAGCTTAGATTCTCACTGCTTCCCAATAATGGATCTCACCTTGGCAGAGTAAACTTGCTAGGGTTGAGAATTCAATCTTCCCAGGAACTTTTCTGCAGTTTTGAGTCTGAGCCTCAGAATTTACTACCTCAAGGATATAAGACGTATCTTTATATTTTACCGGGGAGGTCTTCTAGCTTTCATACTTTGCTTTGAATTAGTACTTATCATCCTCAGTTTTTGTTTTTATATATTTTTTTCTCTAATGGATCGATAGCATTCAGCAAGCACCATTAGATTCTATAGTCATTATAATTGCTACTTCCCTGAAGTTCTCAAATAGATATTACAACCACGAGAGCATTCCCTTCTACTGATATCCTCTCCCTGTTTGCCAGTAGGGAAAGCTACATGACACGGTCTATCATTGCTTCATCTAACACTGGTAAGGAGATAGTAGCTTTACAGTGGGTGATAGGGTTCCAAAATCTCATTTTAGTGCCTATTTCCTAGTATCACTCTAACACCAATTTTCATGAATTATTTTCCCCAGGCAATAGACTCTGAGATAGACATTTGAATGCAGTTCTTTCATTGGCAAGTACTCTTGGGAATATCTGTAAGGGAGTAGGGGAAGTGGGAGTGAGCAGAGGGAGAATTTGAAATTGATATAATTTCAGTAGAGGCCTCTTTGGTCTCCAGTGGAGCTCTGAAGCTCAAATGGTCCAAAAGTATTCAAAATTGCGGGAAGGAGGTTGGACCTTTGTACGGCCACATCAACAATATGGTATGTTGGCTATCTCTGGGGAAAGCAAGTAATCTTGAATGAGGCATCTCACTTAGGCAGAGAGCTGTTCCTAAAGAGAAGGTCATTTGTGAATAACAGAAGGTGGAAGCCCTTTCAGGAGGGGATAAATGCTTCAGCCCTAAAGGGTAGATCTGGGTGGCATACCACAGTATCTACTAATAGTGTCAGAAAAGTTCATTTATGTTGAGATTTTGGTATATTCGATAGCATTTTTTTTTATCAAATCATGATGAGAACAAAAACTCTAATACTCAGCCTATACAAATTCCATGACTAAATTTTAAAATTGGTTTATTTTGGCATATTATCTCTTCTTTTGTTTATTTTTTAGAGATGGGGTCTCACTCTGTCATGGCACAATATTTTTTTTAGAGGAAAATACCCCTGGAAATCATTCTTATATATGTTTTCAACCTCTCACGAATGGTTTTGATATCTACAACATTGAAATATTGAGGCAACAAAATTTTATATATACAAAAATAAAAAGGAACTATTAATATGGGCTAGTCATATCTATGTAGTAATATAAACATTTGTGAAAAAGCATCTATTAATATTAACATTGTTTAAAAACCAATAAACATTAATGTCAAAATAACCAATGTCAACCATACAGGAAATAAAAATATCAAGTTATTACTATTTATATGAATTATTAAATACCTTACAGTTTTAAGACCTAATTGCCATTTTTGTTCTTCTTTGAAATGGGGGTTCCCTACATCATATGGAGAACTTAGTTATTAAAAAAATGAAAAAATAATAAATTCTATAATAGCCAAATATTTTAATGTATAACTTACAGTTAAATATTAAATATTCTGTGTTAAAAATTTAGATATATTTAACATTTGTCTAAAGAATCTTAAACTTGAATTAAATTAATTTAAATAAACTCAGATGGATTTCTTTTGTAAAAATTTATACCACATTTACAATGTATCAAATAAGTTTCTCTCTGATATATTCCAATGTGCCTTTTTGATGTTGATTGAAAGTCACTACTTTGTCCTGCCAAGTAAACATTTTTATCAAACATAACACATGCCACTAAAAATTTTCAATTTCCAAGGATAGAGACTAATTTATGCTTTCAGCAGATATGGTTGTCCTTTAGCAGTAACTACTGTAGATATCATTCTTGCCTAAATGCTTGGGTGCTCAGGTGCTCTTTATTTTTAGTCTTAAAACAACCTGAAAAAGAGTTTTGTTGTTGGTTGCAAAAAAAAGGTCACATCTTTTAATGGAAAATTCCAATAAATGTTAAATAAGTTTCTTTAGAATTTTGGAGTACATGATATGTTTATGACCAAAGTAATGTACATACTGAAAATACTTGCATACCACTTAAGATTCTCAATATAAAAATTAAAAAATCAAATTAACTTCACTCTCTAATGTGAAAAATATCGTGGTTTTGATGTTATTATCATGAAATTACCATTATTCATTTGGTCTTTATATAGTCCTTCATTTTGAACCCTCCATGAGTTTTACTTCATCTGACTTTCTAAATGTAGTAGCATCATAAATTCTATTTTCTTGACACAAAGTGCTCCCTGTAAGGTTTTATGACGTTTGAATATATGTCATATACTGCATATAAACTGAGGTACTGAATTTGGGGGGGTATCACTGGTATCACACTTGAAATGTCGTGACCTCCACATTCCTTTGAAGTGGGGGTTCTGCTGATAGTTCACACTTAATCTGAAAGTTACTCTTCCCAGCAAAATAAGTAGGATATGAAATTCTTTTTTTCTATCTCTGCTGTGTGGGCAGAATGCAGAAACAGATGGCTAGAGAACACAATGTCCTAAGATTAGAAACAGGAAAATTCAGGTCCACCCAGATAGAAAGAAGTCAGTCCACAATATTTAGTAATGCAGGCCAGACATTTTATAGAGCATAAGAGAAAGGAAGAAAATTAATCTAATAATCACTTGGATTAAAATAAAACTGTATTGAAAGTGACCTTGAAGCAGAGACTGAAGAAAGGCGACAATTCAAGAATAAAGACAGATAGCACAGAATGGTAGGGCTTGAGGGCAATGTGAGAGAGTATGGAAGCCCAGATCAGAGATTGTTGTCTTTTCTGTAATCATTAGCAAGGCTTTTATCAATTGCTGATAAAGTGGGATTAGATATTGGAAATATACAGAACTTGACGCTGTATACTGTATGATGCATAAAATGATGGTTTTTGTTTGTTTTTTTACTTTATATATTACTTACATGGTATGAATTCAGCCCTTCTCAACAAATCCATTTGTTATCTATATAAAGTGCCAAAGTAAGGGATTACCTGGATTGGATAGGCTCACCTGATAATTTTAAGTACCCAGAAAGCATAAAGCCAGGTCAGTAGTAGCCAATGCGCCGGGTTTATCTCAGCCATCTTCATTTTGACTGAGTTTACATTGATTTCCATGTGTTCTCTGATTTCTTCCTCATGCCTCTGCTCAGGCTGTGGCATGGCCTGGAACAACCTTTCTGCCATTTGCACCAGTTACTATCTTGCCTATCTTTTAAGGCCTAGCTCAACTGTCATTTATTCCTTCATTCATCCTTCAGATCTACACTGAGTGCTGTTTATATGGTTAGGAGGTAACTGATGAGACCTATAGAAAAATAGGGGAATGTAGACACAAGCAAAGATAACTTAAGAAATGAACTGGAAATATAGCAATAAAACTGTTAATGAGTTTTTATTCCTTATGAATAAGAGGAAGAAGGAAAAGGAATCAAATAAGATTTTTGTTTTGTTTTGTTTCTGCAGGAGACATTTCCTGAACTGTATGTTAAGAGCTGACGTTAATTAGTTGGAGAGTATGGGAAAGTATAAATGACTAGAGAATCATGAAGAAAGGCAAAGTAATTGGAAATATCCTGATATATTTGGAGAACTACAAACAGTTCAATGTGAGCAAAGAGAATGTGTCAAGGGATGGTGAAAGCTGAAACTAGAGAGAGAGATAAGGTTTAGTTAATGGAGGTCCTGGAAGATAGTATTATGGAATTTGAGTTCTAACCTATGTTATTGGAATTCACTAAAGTGTTTAAGCAAAAGAATGGTGAGAGTAAATTACTAAGAGCAAATACTCTTGCAGTAAAGTAAGGGAAAACAAATATGACTGTGGGAATGCCAGACAGGAAGGATTTTTAATGATCAAGTGAGTCAATGATGTACCCAGGTGTATGATCCAGGAGGGAGAAACAAGATAAGGAAGGAAGATTATGAGTTTAGATTGGGTATGTTGAATTTGAATGTCTATGCTACAAAAAGACAGAAATCTCCAAGAAGCAGTTAGATATAGATTTATAGAATTTAAGAGGAAATACTTAACTGGAAGATGTTGATTTCAAGGTCATCAACTTATAAAATGAAGCTAAAGTAGTGAAAGTTAATAAGATCACCTAGGCAGAGTTACAAAAACATTTAAAACAAACATAGAAGAAGAAGTTTTTAGCTTAATCTTCCCAGTTAAAAATAATATTTATACTGAATACCAATAGCATTTCAACAGGAAGTAAAGTAATCTGCTACTGGTCATGTGGTAGTAACAATGAAAGTGAGGTTCAAATATAAGACTTCATATTGCCAAAACTTTTGGTTTCTTCTATGTGTATATGTATCTCCTAGAATCACAAGATAATTTAAGTAAAATTATTTTTAAGTAGAATCTTCTTTAAAAAGACAATAAAATTCTTTATTTTACTTTTAATTTTCTGATGTAGAGCAAATCAAACATCAGAAATAAGGTAAAAAATCCAACATTCTAATCCTGGTCCTGAATTCAGAACTATAATTTTTATTTCAAGCTGCATGACATTTTTGTTCTTTTCAACTTGCAATAGGCATTTGGATGACTTTGAAAAAGTGATGTTCATTTCAGTTATTTTTAAAATCCAAATGAGTAATTGAATCATGAGGGTCATATTTGTTTTAAAAATCAGCAGCTCACATTTGGAAAAAAAGATGTGTAAATGCTGGGTAGAGAGTGTTTTTTTTTCCTTTATGTGCCAACAATAAAATGCTAATTACTAAATTATGTTTGATTTTGTCTGTTTTTTACTAAAGTTTGAGAGAATCATGGAATAGAGTGAATATGTGGGTTGCCAAAGATGACATTTCTTATCCATACATTTCATGAATTTGATGGGGAGTGAGTTATATACTAACATAATACTAACTTTGTGTGCCTGTGTTCAATTTAGCTTTAAATTTCTCAGTGATCATTTGGTCATCTATTCAAAAATGTCATAGGGGTCACATAAAACTATCATGCCTTGTAGTAAAATATGTTGAAAGTGTCCTCAAAAATTTTGCCAACTATTTAAATATGTGAATATTATGTAGATAAAACAACTAGAGACCTAGTTAAGGCAATCAGTGTGCTCTGTTAATTTAGACCTAAATACAAATAGTTTGATTTGATTATCAGTAAAGATAAGGTGATATTATCTGAAATATAATAATGAAATTGTACTCAACTAAGATAACATCAATGTATTCTGTACCTCTCAGTCAAAAACTGCAGTGTTGGGTTTATTTTGGGCTAATATATTACTAAAACAAACAGACAAAAAACATTGACATAAAACAAAAGGAAAATGACTGAAATAGAGAATGACAAAGTGAAAGACCAAGAAATGGTGCCATTTGAAGTTTTAGAAAAGAACTAACGACGTGTGGTTAGAAATGACAGTGCAAAGAATTGATAGTTCTATATTGCAATGACTGAAGGCCTGTTATTCAAAAGAAATTATATTTTTTCTTTATTATTCTGGAAGTTCTCCCTTCAAGGTCTTGAATAAGTGAAAACCCCAGGGTCAAACAAAGATGGTCTTGACTCTAACACTGAAGCTGATTAAGATGAGCTTTCCTGAAGTATATTTAGGTGCTGTCATCTTTATTTTTACCTATTCCTGGATTTGTAACCCCCTGTTAATTTTTAATAGATTCACTTTTGAAATTTGTATCTTTATAAGCCTGCCTTGCTTTCTTTATTTTCCCTTTCCCTACATTCAGTGGTATTCCTGGTTGAGTTTCCTGTTATGCCTTGAACCATGTTTTCTTTCAGAGCCTCAAGCCATAGTATTACAACAATTTGTTATTTGATCAGAAGCAGTAGATACAGGTCTTTTAGATTCTTTTTTTTTTTTTTTTTTGTTTTGAGACAGAGTCTCACTCTGTTGCCCTGGCTAGAGTGCCATGGCGTCAGCCTAGCTCACAGCAACCTCAAACTCCTGGGCTCAGGCGATCCTCCTGCCTCAGCCTCCCGAGTAGCTGGGACTACAGGCATGTGCCACCATGCCCGGCTAATTTTTCTATATATATTTTTTAGTTGGCCAATTGATTTCTTTCTATTTATGGTAGATACGGGGTCTCACTCTTGCTCAGGCTGGTTTCGAACTCCTGACCTTGAGTGATCCGCCCGCCTTGGCCTCCCAGAGTGCTAGGATTACAGGCGTGAGCCACAGCGCCCGGCCAGGTCTTTTAGATTCTTATAGAGAGGACATTGTAGCCACTAAGATGCATTTTACCTTTCTCTGTATCAGATGAATATGTTCCATAACTTTAAGAAAGAGTCTGAGGTTGAACTTATGTTCCTAAAAACATCAGTAGAAGTCTAATTTTACCTCAAATTCTGGCTGAATAACTTCAAATATCTCAGATTTAGACTTAAAATTATAGTTGACATCAGAAATCTTCAATCTCAATGGCACTAGATAGAAAAGTCTATGTAATCAGTGAGTAACAACTTCTGATTTAGTCATCAGACAGACATTGGTTAGAAAGAATAGTAGTGTCTACAGAAGCTGTAAAATCTAAGTTAAATCAGTACTTTGGATCAAATCATTATTAAGTCAACATTTTGCCTAAGTGTATTTACTTAACAGGGTAAAGAATTTTGCTATACTATTAAATTTCTGTCATAATAGTTTGACTTTTGTCTTGTAATACTAAAACCCTAAACATTTATTTGGAAGAACTACCTTTGGTGGAATATTGGTTTTAAATGATTGGGATTTTATACCTAAATTATAAATATTTTTATTACAAGAAGTTTATTTTACTCATTGAACTTGATTATCTATTGCTGATTTCATTAGCTAGCTCTAATGAACCCAACCAATACAAAATACTGTGTGATTCGCTTAGAATTAAAAGATTGAGAAAAGCTATTTTCTGAATAAAAATATTTACTTTTAAAAGTAAAAGTTATTTTACAAGATTCCAATAGATTTATTTTAAATCCAAGTGGGACTTTTAACTCTCCCCAATGGAGTTTTTTTTTCTTTCTTTTTGCCAAATTTTTGCAACAATGCAAGTTTTTATTTGAACACCAAAATAAAATATCAATGATCATTTACATATACACAGTTTACTTAATTCTCCTAAACCAAAGAAGATAGCAATACCTATTGCTTTCTCTTGGTGAGCATATTGGCTGGATCATACAATAGGTGATAGGAACATTTTTATATTGTCTTCTCAGTTTCATCAATAATATATGGATGAAATTCTATGCCTAGAATAAATGCAACCTTAATTCCTGTCTGTGGCATGAGCAGGCCTTCACACAAACATTTTTCTAGTACTCACAAAAACTTGACAAAATAGAATATATGTGCAAAAAGAATTAGGTTTCAGGCTAGTACAACTTAGCAAAGTATAAAAATGAAAGTGCGGAAAATATAAACGCAGTGGTAAAAAGTACCTCAGGAGATGGTACCACCACATCATTATTTCTTGAATATTTGGATAATGTAATTCAGAAAAGCAATTACTATCCAAGAAGGATTTTAAGGACAAAGAATATGGTATTACTAGATGCTTTCTAGAACTTTCATTTACTGAGTTATTTTTACCCAGTGCCATTTTAGTTGTACTGGATGTCATTATTTTAGATAATAATTTGCCTTTGTCAACCATGATTTTGCTAGTCATTTGGGTAAACACAAAATAAACTCCGTGTGCTGAGCAAACAAGAGTTCCATATTGTACTACCCAGACAACTCTGGGAATGATATCTTCTCAACTAGAGCAAAAGTTTTGTGATTTCCAGATAAGGACACATGTACACATATTACCTAAATATCTTGATAATTTCTTGGAGTTGTTTCTCTTTGAGTCGTCCTAAGAAGTAACTAATATAACTTATTGAAAACAATTTTTTTTCACTTCAGTGCAAAGGGAGTGACATCTAGTAAAGAGAATGAATTGATGTAGGGTTACCTGTGCTCTTGTCATCAGCTTAGACATCTGTACTACTTTGGAAGCTGGACACTTATAAAAGTGTTGAAATAAAATTTTCCTTTAATTTTAGCATCCTCCAAGTCTTTTGTGAGCAGTTGGCTTTATAATCTAAGTTAACAAGTTGTATTTCTTTTTAACACCTGGGCTTTTTATTTTCTTTTTCCTCATGGTTTAAATGAGTGTTCCTTGTTCATACTGCAAGATTCATTTGTAGATCTTCATTGTAAAAAACTCTTACAACATGTTAGTCTGTATCTGACCACCTTGACACATTCACAATCAAATTTGCTGTCAAGTCCTTAGAGATAAAAGAGAACCAAAATTCTTCAAGCTCAGACTTCCATTTGCAAAATCTTCCACAATTATTTAAGTAACACAAAATATTTTAAAGCCTATCCATTTATCGTTAAGATGATTTAGAAATTCTTGAATGATTTGTTTAGGAAGACTCAAGCTATGTTCCTTTTTAATACTACAATCTAATTGTTTAGTATATAAATTATCTCCCCATATGTTAACTTAAAATCCCTTAAGAAATTTTATAATTGTAATCTCAGTTAAATCATTGGAAAAATGTTCGATGTCAGGAAATTTCAAGTACATTTCTGAAATCATATATTGTATCTTCTGGCATTTATTTTGCTTATGATTTTGTCATACTTTTGCCCAGTTAAGAGTTGAAAGGTTTTATAAAGTTAATGCCAAATATTGGCATAAAGCTGAATATTTTAAGGATTTAAGATATAAGTATTTAGCATTTCTGAATCTTGAAATGTGGCTTAAAGTACTTAGTTGTATTTTAACTTTTCTATTACCAAAATTTGGAAAAACGTAGTCTTTTACATAAAGACCATGAAAGCATTAGGTAGCTTTCTTTCCCACATTAAAGATACATAGAGAACTGAGGAATCATCACAGAGTTAAACTGAATAGTGGACTGCACTGTTTTCTCAGGACTGAAACAGCTTTGTTCTGTTTACTGCTCAAATTCATTAGCTAACCTTTCACCCCCAAACGTTATTTGACTATTGATCTCAATTTTTAGATTCAAAAACTTGTTTGGAAGTAAGCAAAATTAGTGTGTGAGAGCTCTTTACTCTGTAAAGTAAAAATAGTTTTCTCTGATCAATTTGAAGGTCTATTATAGTTTAGGAACTCTGGTATAATATCTTTTAATGCCATTGTTTAAATATTATTGCATTGTCTCAATATAGGAGACTGAACCCAACTGTATTGTGGTTGATGAGAATGGCCATGGTTCATTAGAAATGCAATTCTATTCTCTAAAGAATCATCCCATTATTCTAGTGTACTAAATACACTGCCCATGTGAAAAAATATCTTTACATCAAAATTAAATAAGCCAATAATGACTGTAGAATATTCCTTAACATAGTGCATCAGTCAATCCCAGCTGCAATCCAGTATATCCCATCCTGATTTCCTTGGTCCTGCTCTTGACAATGTTCTACATGATCTTCTGAGGTATAAACTAATAGAAGGTTGATAATTTAACAATGTCTTCTCTTTTTCTTTATTGCTATCCTTTCTGTCCCCTTGTTTTCTCCTCTACATTCAATTTAGAATGAAAGACATTCATTGTTCCTCAGTGGGCTATCATGGATTGAGTATCTTTTATTTCATATAGATCAATAAAACAGTCTGCATATTTTTCTCTACTGAATTACAGTTTCTCTTAGGCTTCCAGGAGAAGAGCTTTGTATTTTATTGCAATAAAAGTGACAGTCTTTTAAATATACTACTTGTCATCTATTTTTGGTGTTTCAATAAACTATTCAGTTAAGAAGCACCTGTTTCTCTTCTATTTTCTTTCTCACATCAGGAATTTGTTTTTATTAAATCCCATGTTCATCAACTTGGCCATTGTTTTTCACATTAATTCAAATAGAATGATTCAGAGATGACTTGTATACAGCTTAAAAATTGAACTAGTCAAGTCACTGGAGACAAAAGGGAACCTAAACTCTTAAGTTTTAAATCATGTTTTAGAGACTTTCTTTAGAGAGTTGTCATTATAATTCAAAAATGACCTTGATTACTAAGTGTGGATAGAAAATTATAACTTCATTTTGAATAAGATTCAACATAAAGTTTGCATTATTCTCAATGTTAATATTAATCAATCCCCAGAATAAAAGTTTTCTTTTTTTTTCTGAAATTGTACTAAGGTTTGTCTAATCTTAGAATTTTCCCATAATAAATATTAGACTAAATTTCACTCAATTTCTATCCCCCTAACACTATAGATTTTAATTAAATATTTCAAAGAATGTTGAAAGAGGGCTTAATAGGGAGTAACATCTATTTTAAGCTGTAAATACATACATAAAAGCACCTTCCCCCCTCCCCACATACACACAGACATGCCACATACACACATGTATTCCTAACCAATTAGGGGCAAGCCAGGAACTGAACTCCAGACTTCAGACTGGGTGCCCTGTTTATATTATTAGGTTCTGGGCTATGATCATAATTGTGGGTCCTATTCCATTTTCTTAGGCCCTAAAGAAAATTGGAGAGTAGGAAAAGACTGATTGGCATGGATTATCATTTTGTTTTTAATTTTAAATTGCAGGTTCACATTTTCCTTTGAGTCTCTTCACCATGGAGTTCTCTCTCACAGTTGCTTGGGAAATTTGAAATGCTAGATCTGCTTTTCTAAAACACAATGTACTGAAACAAACATAGAGACAAATTGTAGAGACTTGATAATGAGAGATGGATAAATTCTTTCCTTTTCAGCAAATCTACTTGCTAATGAAAGCTAAAACTAATCTATGATAACATTCAAATCTTACTAATGCAGTGGCAAACTATAAAATGAAAAGAATATAAATCACTGAAAATATGAAATTCAGAATGTCATTGTTTCACAGATTTCTAAAACTATCAGTTTGTCAGACTAGTTTTTGGATAAAAGAGGAAAGATTAAAGAACTTAAACATCTGTAAAATTGTCTTAAGACCTATGTAGTATTGCTTTTGTGTATTTTAGGGATTATTTTGAACAATGAGCAATGTAAGCTGTAAGGTACTTTATGAAACAAATTTTATTCTAATCCATATTATTCATTTCTACAAGTATGGAAGCTTTTTTTATTTTTTTATTCATAATTGAAGTTAACAAGTAGTGTTTTTTTTCAATTAGGAAAAAATTAATCATGCTCTAATATTGAGCAGAAACTTCCTGCCAAATATGAATAATGCTATTTATTTACTTAATACACACTATTCTAGATTACTCTGAAAGTTTCTTATGAAAAAAATGAGCTAAAATATTTCTTCATTTTATTAGTTTATTATTCTTGTGCCAAATCTAACCTCTCACACATTTAAGATTGGGGAGATTAGGTCATATTCAGGAGTATTGTGTCAATGTGTTTGTCATTAAAGGAATAATAAGCACTTCAAATAATTATTTGACATGTTCTCCTGGGCAAACAGATGATTCTGAACTCTCTCCTAAGATTGTAACCCAATATCAAGCCAATGCACATTATAAAGTTTAGACAGGAATAAACTTCATTCCCTCAAAAGTAACCATAACTAAATAGAAAATTTTAATATTATCAGTGGGTTAATGTAGTCAGGTTGCAATGGACTAAAAAAAAATTGCACCATAGCAGGTTGAGTGGCAACATCACATCATCTTTGCAAAGACAACTGTATGGGCCTTTCAACAATATATGAATGTATATATACTATGCTGGCCATGTATTGAAAGATGGATGATGATAAATCTTTCTAGTAGAATTTTTTAGTGAGATAAATCAAAGTTTATATGTCATAGTGATAAAAAGCCTGAATATCAAAGTCAATCAGACCACAAAGATCAGTAGCCGACTGTGTAACTTACTACCTGTGTGGCTATGGCAATGGTAGCACCTACCTCAGTGAATTGTTATGGGTATTAAATGAGATAATGTATATTTGGGGTTTTGCATGGAGTCCAGTTCCTAGTAAGGAATCAATGTGTCTGCTGCTAATGAAAGTTGGCCATAGATTCTTTGATGCTCAGGCCATCAAGAAGTGGGTGTTTGTCCTTCTCTTTGAATCTGGACTAGCTTGTCTGTGACTTTTCTGACCAATAGATTATGGCAGAAGTTATATTATGCCAGTTTCATGCCCAGTTGTTCAGGAAACTAGCAGCTTTTTTTTTTTTTACTATTTTTTTATTTATTTTTCCTTCATTGAAGTGTAATTTACATATCATGCCTTTACTCCATTTTAAGTGTGCAATTAAATGGTTATTAGTAAATTTACCATGTTGTACAGCTATTCACATAAATCAGTTTTAGAGGATTTCCTTCCCCCTATTGAGACCCCTAATTCCCTTCCCCAACTACATTTCAAGCATGCCCCTCCCCTCCACAGTGTTCACCGCATCTCTCAGATGTGGGTCTACACCCCACCCCCCGAATCCCTAGTGAACACCACCACCATTTGAGCACCATAGTGTTAATCAGTCAGTACCAATTTGATGGTGAGTACATGTGGGGCCCATTCTTCCAGTATTATGTCACCTCACCTCGAATAATGGGCTCAAGCTTAATCCAGGATAATATAAGCAGTGCTAGCTCACTGTCGTTTCTTAAAATTGAGTAATATTCCATTGCAATCTGTTGGAGCTGTTAACTACCAAAAGAGAAGTGCAAGAATCTCCTGAAGCTAGAGGGCACGTGGAGGAGCACTGAAAGACAAGATATGTGTGTGATGAGGCCATATTGCCATACTGCACATACATCTCAGTTGAGTTGCCAGATAACTGCCAGATAACTCTAGCCCCTGCCTGTATCTTGAAATGACATTAGAGAGCTCCAAGTGAGAAATATCTAACTGAGCCCAGTTAACCCACAGGACCTTGAGAGATAATCAACTTTTGTGTAATCCATTACATTTATTGGGGCAGTAGATGGGACACAGCAATAATCAGAATACTATGTTATCATTATGGGCAGAATAATGAGAAAATTGATTCAAAGATCACTAACTCATTTTATACACAAACATGCACATGTATAAATATAAAACACCTACATACTTCCAGGGATTTTGCAGTGAATATGGTAAAATCACTGCCTTCATGAAGATTGCAGTCTAGTTGGAGGCAGAACAATACTGGACATCTCTAGTATTGAGTGTTCTGTGGTAGAAAAACTAGTTTTGACCATGAGTTAGGGTTTATTTCTTCTGGTACCCACTCAGGGTAGAACATGAAAGGTGAAAATAAATCTGTGAATACTAAAAGTGGTTCTGGTATGGAATAAACAAAAAAAAAAAAAAAGAAGAAGAAAAGAAAAAGGCATAAAAATGAAAACAAAAATGTACCTTAGGTTGCTAACTTGTGGAAAAGATATTTCATATTCATGTTTTCAATCATATTTATTTACAAAAGATTATTAATATTATTTACTTCAGTAAGTATGTTTCTTACTCTTAAAGTAACATGAAAAATACAATTTTAATAATTTGAGTCAAAATTTCTCTCAGTGATGGAACTGAATGTGCTCTGCTAAGTTAATAGAGGGTGGAAGGTAAGCTCCTGAAGAAGCAGATTGGAACAAATGTAGACAAGATATCTGAACACTAAGAAATGGACATAAATTCAGTGGTGAGAAAAACAAAGGAGAATAATGAAGAGGGATAAATAGGAAAAAGAGGCTAAACAATGGAGTTAGAGGCTGACCCTTGAGGAGAAGGATGTCCAGTAAAAAATTTCCAGCTCTGCACAGCCAAAGGGAAGTATAGAAACAAGGCATATTAATAATAGTAAGGTTCTCCAGGGAAACAGAACCAATGGGTTTTTATAGAGAGATATTTAAAAGGTGATTTGTTATGAGGAATTGGTTCACACAATTATGAAGGCTGAGAAGTTCCATGATTTGTTGTCTGCAAGCTGGAGACCCAGGAAAGCCAGTGGTATAATTTAATCTGAGTCTGAAAGGCCCAAGAACCAGGGGATCCATGAGTGTAAATACCAGTCTGAGTGCAGGAGAAGATGAGATAAGACATTCTAGTTGGAGTAGTGAGGCCAAGAAGAAGGGGCAGATTCCTCCTCCTTCCACCTTTCGTCCTATTCAGGCCCTTGATGGATTAGATGATGCTCACTGCATTGGAGAGGCCAGTCTACTTTATGGAGTCCACGGATTCAAATGTAATGTCACCCAGAAATCCTCTTATAGGCACATTAGAAATAATGTCTAACCAGATATCTGATATCTATTCCTTGATGCAGTCAAGTTGACAAAATTAACTATCACACAGGGGTATCTATTATTCAGTTTTAAGTTCTTCCATTTCTGTAGTATGCATCTCTGTGCCTTATGTAATTGTTTTTTTAGTAGAAATTTAGGGTAAGAATTTGTTTGGTATATGGATCAGTATGGAGTAGAAAGAAACTAATGGCACCAGACAGTGAGATGTAAAGGAATTTGAGAGTACATTGGTGCATAAACTAGAAGCCAGACATAACCATGGATATAAGCTTGTGGGAATTTGCTGAAATTTTAGAGAGGGCAATGGATTTCACATAAAACATGAGATAGAGGATTGAGGTAATTTTGTCTGAATATTCGAAGGCAGGATGCCATTACCTGCTATTTGTGGTACATCATATACAAGGGGACATATGCTACAGAGAATGGGCCATATGAAAAATAATCCTGGAGGGAAAAGTTTAGTGGTACGTTTGGGGTGGTTGGCAGGGAACTAATATTTACTGATCACCAATTAGTCTCTAAGAATGGTGCTATATGCTTTGCATATTTCTTTACCACTGGAATTTAACAAAGGTTTTCTGTATTAGCTATAATACTCTTCATGTGATTGTCACATTGGGGAGCCAAAGACAGACTAGTAAGGGATAAAACTTGGATTATTTGCCTTCAAAGTATTTGGTGTCTCCACTATACCTCATTCTTTGGTCATGAAAATGTGAATAATGTGACTGCAATTCCAAGATGCCTCTGAATATAGACTTTGATTTAATTTTAGGAGAATTCTCACAGATAAAATCTTTTATCAGATGTAATGTCAGACAACAACTATGATATTATTGGTATTTTTAAGTGACAAATTCTATGATGATTCTAAATAAATGGGATTTACTGCCTGGCTGGATGTCCATCTTTCTCCTTCTTGAGTCCTTCTCTTTAATGCCCTCCCAGGAAGCTTTACAAAGACTGCCCGGAGCAAAATAGCGCAGTGGATATAATTTATCATTAGTTTTATTTTTTCTTCAAAACCTTCATATCCTCTCAGGAATATTCTTTCTTCTCTTTCCTCTGCCTCCACCACGTCTGGTGTCAATATCCCCAACATCACATTTTATCAAAGCCTTCCCTAAGGTGGACTGATTCAGGTCTGACCCTGGAATCTCAGGCATCATCCAGTACTCCAGAATATTGTGAATAATCAGGGAACTTTGTTGCACATTAAATCCAATTCAGAATCATCAAAAAAGAAAATAAGTAGAAGTTAAAGTGTGAGCAATAGAGTAATAAAAAAGCAAATATTCATAAGGATGCATATGCAACAAAAATATTGAAATAGAAGCTAGTTCTTTTACTGTTTATCTTCCATTTGTTTTCATTGTAAATTCTTGAAGTATTCTCAGAAAGGCTTCTTTGACACAGTATAAAAATGAGCAATAGACAACATTATAGGAAATGGAGTGTGTGTTTCTCTGAGCATCTGGCATAGGCATCTGTTGGAGATGGGACATCAGTTCATTGTTATTTTCCTACGTGGAAGGTCTAATTAAGTAGCAGACAACCCTAGAAGCCCTAGAGTGTAGTTTAAATCAGTATGCAAAGGTTTATATGTACTCACAAACCTCTTAGATCAGTAATACTGAAGTGTGAATCTCAGCAAAACTAGTTCAAACTTTCATGCCTAGAATATGCAGAAGTTGAAAGAACTTTTATGAGACACTATGGCTAGCTCCAACGCATGATAGAGGATGACTAAGCTAGAAAGAACTTCAATAAATTAGCTTCTCAGCTAAGGCTGCTACTTAAGTGCATTTAAACTAGCTCAGAAAGAGACCTGCTTACATTTTTCTAAATAATCCCCCAGTCAATGAGATTTTTATTAATATTTGACAATGTTTGGAATTAGGGAATTTTGTTTATTCACTAAATACTCCTCCTATCTTTCATCCATCCCCTCTTCCTCCTTTTTTTCCTTCCTTCCTCCCTTCCACCTCCCTCTCTTTCTCCTCCTTCTTCTCTTCATCTCTTTGGCCCTCTTTCCCTTTCTCCCTCCCTTCTTTCCCCATTTCTTCCTTTCTCCCTTCCTTTTTTCTTTTCTTTATTCCTTCCTTCTTCCTCTCTCTTCCTCCCTTTTTCCTTCCTCCACATCTCCCTCTATTCACCTTTCTCCCTCCCTTTGTCCTTCAGCTTTCCTCTTTCCTTCCTTCTTTCCTTTCTTCCTCCCTTTCTCCCTTCCTCCTCCCACTCTTCCTCCTTTTTCCCTTCCTTCACCCTTCTCTCTTTTTCTTTTCCGTCCTTCCCTTCCCTTCCCATTCCTCCCTCCCTTCCTCCCTCCCTCCCTTCCTTCCTTTCCTTCCTTCCTTCCTTCCTTCCTTCCTTCCTTCCTTCCTTCCTTCCTTCCTTCCTTCCCTTCCTTCCTTCCTTCCCTCCCTCCCGTCCCTTCCTTCCCTTCCCTTTCCTTCCTTCCTTCCTTCCTTCCTTCCCTCCCTCCCTCCCTCCCTTCTTTCGTCCTTCCGTTACTTCCATTCCTTCCTTCCTTCCTTCCTTCCTTCCTTCCTTCCTTCCTTC
>CAUYMX010013344.1:0-18415 GCA_963573855.1 Lepilemur septentrionalis | reverse complement strand
GGGAGTGCCTTGTGGGCGTTCTACTCCTCACCAGTCTCCTCAAAAAATTTGAGATCTGCAGTACGTTCTGCAATATCTTGTTTCCTTTTTCCTCCCAAAGCCATTTTTTCAGGTTTTATATACGTGTGTGTTTTAAAGCTAAAAGACATCTGTCACAAAATTGTTTCCTTTGAAATAGTTGTTGTATTTGTCTTTTCGTGGATAGGAAAATGTTTTGTTTTCTTTTCCTGTTTGTCTTCCCTCGTCTGGCGGAGGCCGAGCAGTCCCCTCTCGCCCGGCGATTTAGAACACGGGGGATTAAGTCCAGGGCCTTTGTCTAACAGCAGCGCCTGTGTCTGCTGTTAGACGGCTTTCACTTCCTCTCCGAGCAGCGGCGGAGGAACTGTCTTTCCTCAACCGAAATGTCAGATGAACACCGTCCTTAAATAAGAACATGAATTTGACCTTTACCGGATGTCTTTATTCTTTAACGGTCTTTAAAGACGCACACTTGAGAAAGTGAGTGCTTAGGATGCCCAGCACGGATGCTTTCTTTTCTGTTGTTTCCAAGCTGCCAGAGGCTTTTTTTTTTATGTGACTAAAATGACTATTTCCGTCATAATGGAACACAATTATTTATTCACCTAGCAGAGCAGAGGAAATAATGTTTAAACTAAAAACACAAAATGGTTTGTTTCCACTACAAACTTCCCACAAAAGCAGAAATCTCACTCCCTAAGTAGAACCAGACCCTCACTCCATTCTGCCCAGCAGAAAAATTACATGGCTTTTAGCTCTAATGGCCTTTTAGGCTTGTCGCCAAAAGAAGTTCCAAAAAAACTTTTCTGGTCCCAATTTGCCCTCTCAGCCCAGGTCTTTTGCAAGCAGCGAGGAGACCCCTCGATAGCATCCGAAGCCAGGCTCGAGGAAACCGAGCCGGAGGCCGAAGAACCGCCCCGCATGATTGGGAGGAGAGAAATGGACCCCACGGTCCCCATGATTCAGCCTGCGACAGAGCCGCTTTCAGGACGGAGGGCACAGCTTAACTGATCAGGCGACTTGGGTACACGCGGCTGTCGGTCGAGGCAGGGCTGGAAGAGCGCCTGGGTGCAGCGTCTCTGCGGACAAAGCTCTCTGTCGTCGTCACGCTGCTCTCTCACCTGTTTCTGTCTTCAGTAAGCAAACGTGGCTTTTTTCCTCCCTTTAAAGATTTGGGGTTTTTATCTTAACGTTTCACATCCCAGTGCCTGAGCTGTTTCTGAAGCAGAGAACACTTCTCTAATTCTTCATAGGTGCCTCCAAGCTGGAAAGTTCTCCAGAGAAGAACCTGTGAGTATTTTAGGCAGGGCCACAGGGGGATTTGAGAGTGACGTCCATCCGTCTTGGCCAGACATCATCCCCTCCACCAGCTCAGATGCCTCACTCCTGAGATGACGAGGGATACGTATCAGTCGCCTCTGTGATGATGGCATCGTACTTGGGTTTTACTATCCACACACTGGCGTTCCATTTGATTCTGCCTTCTCCTGCATTCAGCTCAACAGTTTATGGGCTGCTGAGGTTGAATTCGATTCAGTACCTGGCTTCGGAGAACTTGGAGTTACCCAGAGAGACCTGAAGGTGGGACACGTGGGCAGGAATAGGCGTCCTGCATTGCCTAAAGTGGCGAGTGCCGCTAGGAAGGCGCCAGAAGGACAGTGGAGCTTCCAGGGAGGGGAGGGCGGCTTCTGGCTGTGGGAGGAAGATGCTGCAAGGAGCAGCCCGCATCTGAGCGGGCCGTGGGACTCCCTGGGTTGAGAACTGCGGAGGCTGGGCAGACGGTCCGGTTCCAGTGGAGGAAGCACGAAGCATCATTTTCTCTCCACTTCCTGCAGTCAGGTTGGTTCCTGAGGGGTGCGAACACCCCAGCGTCGCTGGTGGCTGTGCTCCAGGCACTGGCTTCCCTCCGGACATCCAGGTAAAAAAAAGTTTAAGAGCTGACACAAATAGGCAAAAATAAAACAAAAGCTTAAAGGGATCTGGATTTTTTGAAACACATTTAAAACAAAGAGGGGGACGCTCTCTGTGCATCATCATCATCTGGCTGCATCCTAAACTGTGCCTCAGTGCTCCCTGAGCTCCACCTTGGAGTTGCTGGAATGTTCTGTAAGTCCGGGAGATTCCCAGACGTGCTGGACAGGCTAAAACTCTGCTGGCCTCTGGAGATGGAGCTTGTGTGACTGTTATCAGAATAAAAGATGAGTCCTGAGAAACAGAAACCTGCAAATGCTGTGACAAACACACACCTTGGGCTTCACATGAACAAATCTGAACCTGCGACTGGAAGGTTCTCACCATCATTTAAGTCCCCAGAGTATGGCAAGTTTTCCTCCTAACCGTATCCTTCTTGTTGAAATGTAAGAAAAAGAAAACCAAAAAATGACATCCTTCTGTGTAAGTGTCAGAGAGCCAAAACTGTAATTGTCTGAGTACAGACATTCCCAAACCTCTCGAATATAAGACAACACAATTAAATCATTTTTATTATAGGCATAAAATAAAAATTAGTACAGAATATTAAATGTTTACAAGTAGAGACAACGCTTTTAACAATTCCCAATGTAGATGGGATGATTTAGCAATCAAGATTATCTCGTAATTACTCTCCCTGATACATTAAGTTCACTCAGCTTCACCCTCGGGCATTTAATGACAAAAGGCAATGGAATTTTTATCATAATGTGAAATATCAGGTCTGCAGTCAAGAAGATTCTTGCACAGAGGCCTTTTCCTCCCCCTTCCCTAGACTCAAAACACAATGGGACACTTGAAGCCCCCCGGGAGGAGGTGGGCAGAGGGCAGAGTGCTCCGTTCCATCCCCTTTTACTTATGGCAGCCACACCCTGGAAGTTCTGTCTCCCGCCAAGGTTTAAAAGGGTGGCTCTGGAAAAGGCAGCATTTGCCACTGGCAGTGCCTTCCCCCGAGTGTGGACACCCTTCTCACCCTGGTCAGGTGCCAAACCCCTGCGCTGGGCCACTACAGAAGGACATCGTCAATGTGGGGGGATGGAGGTGGGTGTAGAGGGGATGATGAGGAGTGTCAGGGCCTGTGTGCTTGAGGAGGGATTCACACTGGGCTGTGATTACATAAATACTTAATGTTAAGGATAATGGGAGCCAGGTTTCTTGTTGTCAGAGAAGAGAGTTACAATCATGGAAAAGAAAGAAGCTAAAAACCCTGTGTGTGTTGATGTGAACACATTGTTTCTACATAGGTAGAGAAAAAATGTCAATGTGAACGTGTGTATGCATGTATACACAGATTCCCTCGTTCTGTCCACCAAAAGGACCTGGAAGCAGAGACACCTCAATAGCATTGAGCACACCTAGCCCCAGGTATTGGTTTCTAAATACCATTCTTTGCTGTAAGTTTGAGATTTTTTTTTAAAGTAGTTGATCAATTATTTCTCTCTCCAATGGTTATTTTCGGCTCTCATGATGAAATTGGCCATAATCAGCCTTGTCAGAATTTGCACAATAATTCAACATTCTGAAATACACACACTGATGAGAAGATGGAGTTTGGAAACACTGAGTAGTTGGTTGTGCAGACAATTCAATTTCTGTTCTTATTACTGCAACTAGATACTCGAGTTTCTTTGCTAATCAGATACTCTCTGTTTATCAGGGATCTCCACATTGCAGAAGTTTTCAGCTAATGATTATGTCCAAATGAATGCATCGTATCATACTGAATATAATTTCACATACAGCAATGTGATTTTTTGGGAAAAATTATATTGTAATGTTGCATATTATTTAACTACACCATTATAAGTGAGCCTATTATTTAGATTTATATAACTTCTAGTGTAAATTCTCAGAACTTATATACTTGAACCTTTGAGGCTGATATGCCCAGTAAGTAAAAACCTTTTGGCAAGCAAATTTGCCATCTTCTTCTTGATCTAAGCCATCATTTCCCTTAAAGTCGTCCTATAGTTTATCTCCTCAAGAAAGCCTTTGGGTCACCCCCCGCTTGGAATTTTTCCACACTTCCCTTCTGTTACATAATCGTTTTGTAACTCTATGAGAAAGTAAGCAGTGTTTTTGTATGAATCAGCAATGAAGTAACATCTTTTTTTAAGTGGAACAATTGCTTTTATTTCTTTAGTATGTTTGCATTATTTCTCAGTACACTGTATGCATTTATTTTACGTTATTGGCAAAGTTAAGAGTTTTTAATACTAATAATTTTCTTCTATTAAAGATTTTTTTAATACTCATACATACAAAGGATCATAGTGTGCACATATTTATGCCTCTTGCTTTTAAAACTCAACAAAACCTCATGGAAATCCTCCCAAAACAACTGGTATAACTTTGATTCATTTTAAAGTACTACATAATATTTTATAATGTGGATGTGCCATAATTTATTCATTCATTCTACTGACAGGGGATGTTTGATTTCCTTTTTAATTTTTTCCCTAAGCAATGCACAAATAAACATTCTCTTACATGTATCCTTATGTCCTGTGGCTTTTATTTCTGTGGGTTAGGTTCTCAGCAGTGAGTGATACATGCATTTTTAATTTTGATAGATGCTTCCAGATAGCATCTAAAAAAGGCTGTAACAATTTACAATGTCTACACATCCTTTTATACTCAGCCCTAACAATACTAGGTATTAACACTGAGTTACTTAAACTTGCTTCTAGTCTGCTGGTTGTAAAGTGATTCGACCCCTCAGTTTGCAAACATTTATTGAACACTTTCTGCATACCAGGCACTTTATTTTTTTTTATTTATTTTATTTATTTATTTATTTATTTTTGAGACAGAGTCTCACTCTGTTGCTCGGGCTAGAGTGAGTGCCGTGGCGTCAGCCTAGTTCACAGCAACCTCAAACTCCTGGGCTCAAGCAATCCTCCTGCCTCAGCCTCCCTAGTAGCTGGGACTACAGGCATGCGCCACCATGCCCGGCTAATTTTTTCTATATATATTTTTAGTTGTCCAATTAATTTCTTTCTATTATTAGTAGAGACGGGGTCTCGCTCTTGCTCAGGCTGGTTTCGAACTCCTGACCTCGAGCGATCCGCCCGCCTCGGCCTCCCAGAGTGCTAAGATTACAGGCGTGAGCCACCGCGCCCGGCCTGTTTGTTTGTTTTTTTGAGACAGAGTCTCACTGTGTTGCCTGGGCTAGAGTGCCGCGGCGTTAGCCTAGCGCACAGCAACCTCAAACTCCTGGGCTCAAGCAATCCTCCTGCCTCAGCCTCCTGAGTAGCTGGGACTACAGGCATGTGCCACTATGCCCAGCTAATTTTTTGTATATATTTTTAGTTGGCCAATTAATTTCTTTCTATTTTTGGTAGAGACAGGGTCTCGCTCTTGCTCAGGCTGGTCTCGATCTCCTGACTTGAGCGATCCTCCTGCCTCGGCCTCCCAGAGTGCTAGGATTACAGGCGTGAGCCACCGCGCCTGGCCTGCTTGGTGTTTTAAAGAGATCCCTGTGGCAGCAGGAAGATGGCACCAGATTCAGGAAGACCAGGCAGGCAGCTGCGTTTGTCCAGGGAAGAGAAGGTGGCAGCTCGGTCTGGGGTGGTGGCGGGAGGCAGGAGGTGGTCGGCTCAGCCAGAGCTGACAGGACCTGCTGATGTGGGCAGAGGAGAGTCACCACGAGCTATTCCGAGGTTCTCACCTGGGCCCCTGGGTGGATGTCGGTGCCGTTTGCTGAGTGGGCTGGGGGCCCGACTGAGGGAGGCAGCAGGTTTGGAGGGAAATTCAACATTTCGGTTGTGGACGTGTTGAGATGCCACTGGACACTCGGTTGAAGTTGTCCATGCACTGTCTCGTCCGTCCACATCCCCTTTAGGCCCGATGCCCTCGTTCTCCACCTGCCGGCAGTGTTGGCCACGGCGGACCCTCCCCAGGGGCTAAGGGGGCTGCCTTGCCAGAGATTACAGACCCTTCCTGGGGCTGGTCCATGTGGGGACACAAGGGTATTGCCCCCTTGCCTCTTTCTGGGACTGCTTTGAAGGGCCGTCCCGGCTGAGGCCAGGCCCACTGCAGCTGCAGCGCGGTCCAGCCCTCTGCCCCACCCCGCGTCCTGTGCGCCCTCACAAGCCGAGCCCCAAGGACCCTCCCCGGCCAGCTGCCTCCACAGGCAGGTGGGTGCAGTGGCCAGGAGCTCAGGGAGGAGGTCCAGGCTGGGCATAAGAATGGGGAAGGACTTCAAAGCCTCAGGCTAGATGAGACCCTCTGGGAGAGAAGAGGAGGAAAGAGGACTGAGGCACAGGGCACAGCAACCTCGAGAGGCAAGCAGCAGCCAGGCAGCTGGCCTCAGAGACCCAGGACTCACTACAGGGAGGCCGGAGAGAGCAGGAGGCGGGTGCCCTGGAGCCAGGATAGAAAGTATTTAAAGGAGAGAGCCACTGGGCCAGGCGCTGGGAGGACTGAGCACTCTAGTTAACTATTTTCAACTGCTGTGGTGTTTAGTTAGGGAGGGATTGTTGAAGCTGGGGCATAATCTGGTAAGGAGATGAACGAGTAGAGGAGATATGGATGCAGAAGGTGCCATGTGGGGACCACGGGAGCAAAGGACCTTCGAGAGGGCGGGGTCCAGGGCCCAGACAGACCATCTGTGAATAAATGCACCGTATCAGGAGGAATGACGGTGCAGGTGGGCGTGCAGACCTGGCAGGGGGACAGGAGGCGGGTCCCTCCTGGTCGCTTCTGCTTAGCTGCGCGTGAGCATTGCGAAGCAGGGCTAGAGATGGGAGGACGAGAAGAGAGGAGAAGCAGCTCAGCCTGCAGGTCTCCCGGCTGGCAAAGGGCACAGGTGCACGTCAAACCCACCTCTGGGCTTCGTTAGATGGAAAAAGCACAAGGAAAGACATTCCAAGCAGAGGGAACAGCAAAGCTGTCAAGTCATAGCATATGTCCATCAAGTCATAGCAGTAACAATAAAAACATTCATTGAACTCTTGCTATGCCAAGTATTCATCACGCATTATGTCATTTAACGAACCTTCCCCCCACCCCATCAATTACCGTGTAACACAGATACAGTTGATCATTATTTGCACAGTCTGTATTTGCAGATTTGCCTGCTTGCGAAAATTGGTTTATAACTCCCAAATCAATACGCGAGGTGTGTTCACGGTCATTTGCAAACATGCTCAGGGCGGTGAGAATTTGAGTGGCCCAACATGCATGTCCCCAGCTGAGGTCAAACAAGGCCACACGCTGCCTTCTTGTTTCAGCTCTCCTACGGTAAACAGCTCTCTCTTCTGCGTTTTTGTGTTTTTTGTTGGTGATTTCACTATCAAGCGCTGTCTAGTGTTTCCGAGTGGCAGAAGGCTGTGAGGTGCCTCGTGGAGAAGATATCAGTGTTAGATCAGCTCAGGCGCGAGTTAGAGTGTGAGTGCAATGTCAATGAATCAACATATGTTAAAAAAAGGTGTCGTCAAACAGAGCAATGCTTACAACGACGTTGAGTATTGATCCGTTGATGAAAATGTTGTGATCAGAGGTTCACGGGAATGAAATCCCCCGTTTCCCCTAGGAGCAGTTGTTCAGTATTCACCGATTCGTCGCCTGCGGTGACTTTGTAGAACATACTGCAAATAATGGGAATCCACTGTTCCGAGGCTAAGACCAGGCAAGCTACAGGTAGTAAGTAGCAGGGGCGGGGCCGAAACCTGGGCTGGCCAGGCGCCAGGGGGCTTTACCCCATGAACATGGCCTTGTGATCCAGTGGGGACAGCAGGGGACCTGGCCTGGAAGAAAGGCTTCTTTTTTTTAGGGCACCCTGGGCTCCGGGCCTCTCTGGTTTCTACCTGCACATGGCAGCTCCTTCAGCCTGCCTGGGCTGCGGCTTCAGAGGTGGGGCCGGGCTGTGGTTTTCCCCTAAGTGGGAAGAACACTGGCTCAGTGTCCAAGCCGGGAGCTTTTGGTTTTCCTTTGCAGAGCCCAGCCCTGGAAGGGAAGCCACAGAGGAGGTATGTGTGCCCGAGACAGGAGCCCATCCCAGCAGCTGCAGCGGCCTCCTGTTTATTCAGGGGATAACTTGGGCAGGCCAAGGGAGCCGCCCCAGGCCCCAGCTCCCCTCTCCCGGGCCCCCCTGCCTTCTCTGTGGCACGGAGCCTGCAGCCCTACTTCTGTCTGCCGTGGGGTGGCTGGCTTGTTGTGGTTTGGGTGTATTTTCATTGCAGCATCACTGAGATAATTTAGGAGACAGCTGTGTTTGCTTTCAAAGTGAAATTACAAGCCCTTCAGTAGGTGTCCTTCTGACCCAAAAAAGCTGTAAAGTTGTCATTGTCTACCACTGTCCTTGTCTAAAAGTTATTCTCCTCTCAAGAGGGGGCTAAATCCCTGAGAATAATGACCGCCACCTTGGAGTGTCCCTTGTGGAGGGCCCAATGGTGGGCTGAGAACAGGGCGGCAGGGAGCGCCCACACGGCTGTGAGGAGGGGCAGTCACCCTGGTGAGGGGGCTCAGGGCTTCAGGGCCTTGGTGGAGAGCAGCTCTGGGGGGAGAGTTTGGGGGTGAACCCGCATAGAAGGCCGCCTGAGTGCTCAGCTGGGGGGCCAGGGAGGGAGCCTGAGCTTGGAGGGGAGCAGGATGTGGGGGTCCCATAACTTTCCTTGACTCATCAGATATGAGAAACCCTGGCTGGGAGGACATGGAGCCATAGGGGCGGCCGCCGAGGTGGCATCTTGAACCTATAGCTGTTCCGGGGCAGGGCCTCTCTGGTGAGGTCACAGCCCTAGCACCCGCAGGTATGTGACCGTGCTAGTGAGCGGGAGGCACCCAGCCGACGGCACAGCCCTGGGTCTCCAGAGGGGCTGCGTGGAAAAGAGCAGCACTCTGGCGTCAGAGGGGCCTGGACAGGAGGCCAGCCGCTCCGGGACAGGGCTGCATCTTGTTCATCTGTATCTCCAGGTGCCAGCACGGGCCTGGCCTTCGGTTTCTGCTCCGAGAATGCTGTCTGAGTAAATGAAGCAGTGACGGGATGGACGGTCTTGGGTCCGCTGTGGTTACTTTGGGGAAGGTCCTTTACGAATCCGAGCATCTCTTTTTTCATAGTATAATGGCTAGGTGCGTGGTCTCTGGAGCCGGGCTGCCCGGGTTCGAGTGTGGCTCCTCCACTTACTAGCTTCAGGTCCTTGAGTAACCTCTCTGAGCCTCAGCGGCCCATCTGTAAAATGGGGACAGTGCCTGCCTCCTAGGGTTGTCAGAAGGAGTAAATGAGTTCGGAGCCTGTGTATATTAAGCCCTTTGTAGGCATTTGCTATTAATATCTTTACAATGGAGATAATAACATCTGCCTTCTGTGTGTGTTGGGAGCCTAGTGCATTGTTTTCCTGAGTGTGTCCCTCACAGACCACAGATCTCCATGGTGTTAGATGAGACAGGTCCTGTCCAAACCCCAGCAGCCCTGGGGTAGAAGCTAGGCAGATTTCTCTCCTGCCCAGGTGCTGTGTGACATCTCCAAGGGGGTAGTGACGAATTTTGCCTGCTAATTTGATCACAGATCACTTTGTTGCTTTCAGAGTGGGATGAGAGAGAGTCCCATAAAACATGTCTTTGGAAGCAATGAATACTGCTTCCCTCCCTCTGTCCCTGGAGCCCTGGCCTCACCCTGCTTATCTCGTCCAGTGGCACCCAGAGAGATGCCAGGGTGCATCTCCTTGGGCTTGGAACTGGGACACGAGGCAGTGGCCAAGTCTACAGTAGGTAGTACCCAGTCCGCAGCTCTAACCCAGCAGGTGGGGCAGGCAGGCTGTCATCACACCCACGAGGCCAGGATACTCCCCCAGTGGTATCGCAGAGGTGCATTTGGGCCGATCGCAGAGGCCTGGTGTGGGCTGCAACTGATCAAAACATTGACAAGCCGGACAGTGGACAGCTGCTTCCCAAGGATGATGAAGAGGAACATGAGGCCCTTAATTGCTCATGGTCTGTTATCACCCTCATTAATTAGTTTCTGTTGCTTCTAGTTGCTGTCAATAAGCTGGTTGTGTAATAAGAGAGGCAACAGGGGAGTCCTGAACACGGGCCGGCAGATCTGGGTGCAAATCTTGACTGTACCATCCTGGCCGTGTCATTTAACCTTCTCGAGCCTCAGTTTCCTCATCTGTAATATGTGTATAGTAGTATCTACCCTACAGGACTGCTGGATTAAAATAAACAAGAAGAAACGAAGTGGCTGGCACATGGTAGGCCTTCAATAATTGGTAGCTGTTATTAACAATAAGCTGCAGGGAAATGATCTCTCTTTGGCTTCAGGGTCCCAGGCCAAGGCTCCCGTTAGGCAGAGGGGTGTCTGTTCAGAGCTAAGATCTAGTATGTTCTGGGAAGAGGGCAGCTGGCTCTTGAAAAAGGCCCCTCTGATACCCTTGTTTCTCTCCCTTCAAGTGCCCATCTCAGGAACTTAAGAAAAGGTTCTGCTAATTCATAGCTAAGCAGGCCCTCAGCTCTCCACTGTCTGGGTGTGAGTGACCATCTGTCCTGTTCAGGGCCTCAGACGTTCCCCAGGTGACAACTGCGTGCCAGACAGGTTACGACCTGGAGTCCAAAGACACCAGGACGTCGATCCGCAGGAATTGTGCTATGGTAGGGGAACTGACAGAAGGCCAATCCCAACAATCCAGTGTGTTCCTCACAGCAACAGAACTTGTGTTTGAGGCAGGAGATCATGAAGCTGAGGGACAATTTATTCTCACTGGAGGAGACAGGGAAGGCTTTACCTGGGAAGTCACAGCTGAGTGGGGTTTTGAAGAATGAATAGGAGTTTGCCTAGCAGACAGAGGTGGCAAAATGTTTTATACTAAAATAGCATACCTACCTAGTCTACTCCCAGCCGTCTCCCCTTGCTAGGGTCAGTATGGATCCTTCTGCCATTAGCAAGCTTTGTGACTGTGGGTAAGTCATGTCTTCTCTCTAGGCCTCAGTTTCCCGTTTGTAAAATGGGATCCCTTCCAGCTTTAATGCACTGCGATTTCATGTCTGTCTAGGCCTGGATCTTAATTTCTGAAATGTCCTTATATTTTTGAAACACCTTCCAAAAGTTTTTGACATTTCCTCTTTGAATACACATCCCAGTCTTACAGAGTTGGTCGTACTGTCTCCATTTGACTGAGGAGGAAACTGAGGCTCTGTGCGGTGAAGTGACTTGTCCTTTGCCAGGACGTGGACAGGACGTGAATCCAGGGCTTCTGTCCGCTGTTCCACAGAACCTCCTACTCACCCCACAATCCCTTGGTGGTTGCCCATAAAGGATCCTTGACAGGTTACTTGCCTTGCCCAGGAGCTGGTCAGACATTATCGCTGACAGTCGGGGAGGAGGAGGGGTCGAGGGCATCTGTGCCAGGACGCTGGGCCTCTGCCCCAAAGAAGCAGCGTACGGAAAAGAGGCAGGCAGGAAGGCCCGTAAGGGGCAGGAGGTAGGACCTTGAGCATGGTTCAGTGAAAACTCTTTCGGCGAGACAGCAGGATAAAGTCCCGGATGCGAGCAGGTGCATCCTTTTCCGAAGCAAAAATCAGTGCCTAATCCGTGGTTAAAGTAGTCCCCTGCCCCCAAATCTCTCCATCCCTCACCCTGCTTTTTCTGTATAGCACAGATCATGTGCATCATTTATTCATTTATTTGTTCTTCGTCTGACTTCCACTGGCTAGATTGTCAGCTCCCTGAGAATCAACTGAGACTTGTACTGCTCAAAGCTGTATCTCCAAGCTCTATTACGGGGTCTGGCACCGAGATCTTCATCAACTGCTTGTGAATGAACAACCGAACAAACCAAGCCCTCACCTGTGATCATGCCGACACTGGCTGTCGTCAGCAAGCCCTCAGCAAAGCAGTTCCCAAACTTTGCTGCCTTGGAATCACCTGGGGATCGTTCAGAACTGCTCACACCTGGCTTCCACGCCAACGTTTGGATGAAGATGCTATCCAGTGCCGAGTCAAGGATCCAATCCGGGCATTGACATTTTTGAAGTCCCTCAGGTGACTCTAATGTGCCGCACAGTTTGGGAACCACCGCTTTCAAGGTTTGTCCACTCCGAAAAAGCTTTTAGTTGAGTGCATGGTGAATCAGAGACATGGGCTTGTGGCACTGGGGTGGGACCTCTGCGCTGCTCGAGTCTGCCAGAAGGTGGGAGGGTGGGGCGGGGCGTCTGAGGGAGAGGAGAGCTGTCTATGCTGTCATGGGTTTGTGGTCACCTGACGTTGCCCAGAGTGAAGGAAGTTCTCACTCCCTGCCCTCACCCAACCCCGTCAGGAGGAGACCTGGCTGGCTTCCTCCTCCCCTGCCGCCTCTTCCTTTCAGATGATTGAATGAGTCAGAGGAGATGTTTGCTAGGGAGGAAACATGGGTTTTCTCACCGTTTCTCCCCTCTCATTGGGACTGAATGAGTAAGAAAACCCATTGTTCATGTGTGCTCAGGTTGACAAAAATAGAGCCTGGTGCCTCTGAAGACTCAGCCCGGTTTCCAGGGTCAGTGAGACCTGGTCCCGCCCCATCTGCACAGCGCCCAGCCCAGCCCCAGGGGCTGACTGCTGACGGCACCCTGGCCAAAGAGCAGTCACCACACTGGAGCGTTTGCCAAGTGAAAGGGGTCCCGGGTGCACACCTGGGTCCAGGATCTGTTCCTGGGCTAGCACAGGGCTGCAGAATTGGAAGAAACCTAAAGATGTGCCATCCAACTCACAGCCTTCCCAGGGGAGGAGTCCGAGGCCCAGAAGGCTGAGGAGAGCCAAGAACCCAGGCCTCCTGCGTCCTCTCAGGGTTTGGTGGGAAGAGGCAGAGGAGGGCGTGGTCATGGGTACCCTCTTCTTCCCAGGACGACACCAGCCCAGTGCAGGCGCCCAGACACGTCCCTGCTGGAGAAGAAGGGCTCTGGGGCCCAGGGGTCTCCCATTTTCTCCAAGTGGGAGATCGGGAACGACTTTCCATCAGGGCCATGTGGCCTCTGCAGTTCCAGAGTCCTGCCTGCTTGCTTACCTCATGCAAGTGTCCCTCTCCTAAGCCACTGCATAGGAAATGCTGAATTTACCACCTTGGATCAAAAGCTGAGATTTAACAGTCGCAGCTGACACTTTGTGAGTGTGGAGTCGGGGGACCTCTAAAGAGAGAGGTGAGAGACGACAAGGGTTGGTGGCAGAGCCCTGGCCAGCTGCTGGGAGGGCTTTTCCACACATGGAGCGGCACAACTGACCTTGAACAACACAGGTTTGAACATCAAGGGTCCACTTAACATGGTTGTTTTCCAACCAAGCAGAGAGGATTGAAAATACAGTATTCACGGGACATGAAACCTGCGTATGCAGAGGTCTCCCTGTCTGGGCAATGAGGGGTTCTACTACACCAGTGATTTTAAACATTTATAAAACCCTAGAACTCTTTGTTCACATGAAATTTCATGTGGAAGACTGCATGTAAAGCAGACGAAGTAGAGGTATTTATTGTTCCCCTGGAGAAACCCTTCCCTTTTGCAGGGTCTCCACAGAACCCTGAGCGTTCCAAGGAACTCAGTTTGAGAACTACTGAGCCAGAGTTTTGTTGTTGTTGTTTAGCTGTGATACCCTTTGTGTCAGCTGATCTCTGTTCACTCCGCTAACACTGGTTGGCATCAGTTGCTAGGCTAATGCTAACACTCGAGAATGTTCAGAAGGGCTCTTTTCCCACTAAAATTACCATGATATTTATATGTGTAGCCAGTCCTTCTCCAGGGCCCAAACATATAAAATGTTGCCTCTTTACACCATCTAATGTTGAGCTAATGCTGCATAGTGGCAGCAAAAAGAAAAAAAGAAAGGAAAAGTAACAAAAACTAGACATAGGTAGATAGCGGCATGGTACAGTGAGAACTTACTATTCTCTTCTCCCCTGGATCACCCGAGGGATCCAACCTGTCAGTTTCTGGTGGCCATGACTCCTGCTTGTCAACATTTCATCTGCTTCTATCTTATCTGGCTTTGGCATCTGCTTCTATCTGGCTTTTGTTGATGTGTTGTGTTCTCATATCAGCAATGGGAGAGTCGGTTTCATGACATAAAAAGAATCAGAGCGACTTGCTGTCTGAAAATTACTCCTGGATACAAACTCTGGAAAATTCTCTGGGAGAAGATCTTTGTTTTTAATGAGATTGTTCCTTCTCCTGAAAAGGCAAGTCAGATCCCTCAGGAGAGTCACAGGGCTGGGCCAGCAAGGGGAAGTCTCACCCCATCAGTAAAGCACGGTGATGGAAGCAGGAGGGACAGGGTCCTGCCCCAGCAGCCAGGAGCCTAAATTTTAGCAGAAATACGTGAAGATGCTCCCTACCCACTACCTTTGGGAAAAATAAACAGGGACCCACTAGCCCAACCCCTTCCACGGAGCTCTTGAGAATGTTGTTTGGGCTGCCCCTGCTAGGGCAGGAAGGGGCTTGACAGGTCCGGCCTTCTCCTCCAACCTTCCCTGGGACACAGCCAGGACCCAGAGAAGCAATGATCATAAACGGTAATGAGAAACAGTTTGGCCTCTGCACATAGATGCCTGAACTGCAAGGCATACGTTCAGAGGAGCCGGCTGGAACGTGGAATTTCAACCTGCCCTTCATGGCTCCAGCTCCCTGCTTACTCAGCCCCATTCTGGACAGTGCTGCTCGGTTCTGGGAGCCCCAGTGGGCTGCTCTGCCTTAGAGACAGGCCACGGTCAGCAGAGGGGCGGCTGGGAATTACCTGGGAGGAGAGATACTGGGGAGGCAGCTGAGAGCATCAGCAGAGAAGCGGGCAGAGATACTGTGGTGCGGAGGGTGGGGCTGGACCACAGCACCCAGCTGCCCCGCCGGGTCCCACCACTTTGTTGGCAGTGAGGACTCAGGGAAGGCAAAGATAGCTTCCAGCCAGACAATTAGGAAGGTAAATCCACTTCCCTGAAGTTACAGAATGCAACATCGAGTCCAAGAGAAACCACATGTGTGATATTTGCTTATTTACATCACATCATTTCTGCCTTTTTAAAAGTCCAGAGCATGGAGAAGAGTGATGTGGGGGCACATTTTTGACATAAGCAATATTTACTAGGATTCCACAGAAGGTGTTCTTCTCTTTTGTTCTTTGGTTCTTGTTGCCCCTTGTTCTTTGTGTTCCTGGGTTAGTTATAAAGATAGCTTTGACTTTTCATGAAAAGACTGGAAAAGTTTTGGGTGGGATTCAGGATGAAGATCAAGGTAGGAGCCACCAAACTCAGGCTGGTGGTGGAGATGCGGTGGTGTGTGTTAGGGGACCGTGGCAGGACTTAGTTCGGGTATGCAAATGTGAGCCGGGGAGCGCTGGCCGGAATCTCGCAGTGCGGTGACAACAAACAGTGAGAGTGGCGGGACACTCTCACAGTGGAACGCGCAGGCAACGACAGCACCCACCTGGCAGGAGCGCGAGCTTGCACATTCCGCCTGCTCCAATCCCGGGGCCGGGCCGCACCAACCGGGGCTGCAGCGACTGCGGCGGGGGCTCGGGCGGGCTCCGGCGAGCTCCACCTCCCAGGCGCGCTCGGGTCGCCTGAGCCCGCCCCACGGCGGCGCGGCCATTGGTCGGCGCCGCCTCGGCCACCTGCCCCTACCTTGGGGGCGGGGTTACCTGGGCCCCGCCTCGCGGCTCGGGTTCCCAGGCTGCGCTCTCTCCTCCTCCTCCTCCTCCGGCCCCGCCCAGGCGTGAGGCCCCGCCCCCCGCGTCCCCGAGCCGGGGCGCCTTGTGATGTCACCGCAGCTTTGATACAAAGAGCCCTTACGGCCCACGCGGGTCTCCCGGCAACGGGCGCGGGCGGGGGCGGGGCCGCCGCCTTCAACGGGAGCTGAACCGAGTGCGGCGCGGCTGGGGGACCGATCCCTGCGCTCTCGGAGCTGCCCGCCGAGTCCCTGCGTGTCCGCTACCCCGCGCCCAACGGCGTCCGCGCATCTGCAGTGCACCGACCAGCGGCCGGACCGGGGATGCGCACCCCGCCGGCTCCTGGGAGCCAGGTAAGCGGCCGCCGAGGGGCTCGGGCTCTTGGGGCCCCGGCGACGCGCACCTAGCCCACCCCGGGCTCCGGGGCCAGGGAAGTTGGTGGAGCCCGGAACTTAGCCCGCTCCCGCCCCGGCAGTGTCCCTCCCCTCGGCCCCGGCCGGGAGGTCTGGTTACCTGCTTGGCTCGCTCGGCCACCGAGGAGAGGCCGCTGTCCCTCCGAGTGCTCGGCCCGGTCCCCCACCCGCGCCCAGGTGCGAGGGTGGCCGCGCTCTCTCTGGCGAAGTTTCAAGAAGTGTTTTAGGAGGACCTAGGGGGGTTGGAAGGGGGCTTGTTTGTCCGGACACCTCCCTCCCCGGCCCCGCGTCCCGCCTCCGCCGCCCTACCCGCCTCCCTCTGCGGGACCTCTGTTGTCGCCGCGCTCCACCCGCGGCTCGGCCGGTCCCCACGGGGGTTGTGCGCGGCGAAGTTTTTCCGTAGCTCCTGGCGGCTGCACAGAACCTGTTTCCCGGCTCCCCTCGTCCCTCCGGGAGCTCTTCGGGGCCAGGAGAGACGGCTAGCCTAGTTCAGGGTTTGGGGATGGGGCCCTGCCCCTTCCCCGCCGAGATACTGCCGTGGCCTGAGGTGTGCCACCAGGTCCGCCCGGTAGTAGTTGCTGTTGACACAGCCGCTCTCTGCGCCGAGACAAGTGTTTCGAGGTCCTGCCTGGCGCAGCCTCGGAAGAGCCTTGTCTGTGCCCTGGGCACAGCCGTATTCCTTGTCATCCGTGCAAACCCTCCAGTATCGCCTCTTCCCCGTTTCCCCTCCTTTCTCTCCCTGCTCTCCCACAGAGGGCTGGAAATGACACATCACTCGCCCTGAGAGGTACGCCAGTTTTCCCTGATTGACTTATTTATAGCCTCCTTCTCAAAGGAGTGTGAGGGCTCTGGGTTCCTATCTCTGCACTCAGCCCTGTCATCTTGGAGTGGCAGACCTGTGGGCTGGCTCCTGGTGACCGCCAAACCTCTGCCTTGCCTTGGAGAGCAGGAGGCAGGTGGGCTCTGGCTCCTGGGAAGCTGGGAAGCAGTGGGGCGTCGCATCCCCCGAGACATCCCCAGGTGAAAGATGGTTACAGTGATTGCCAGGTTAGAGAAGAAAATGGAATCTCAAAGCGGGGGAGGCTACCAGTTGTGCCACCAGACCTCTGCAGTGGGATCTCTCTTTCCCCCACTGTGCCCCCCCCAACCCAGCCTTGGTGGAGTGCCTGTGTTGCTACCATTGACTTGGGGGGGGGGGTCTTATCCAGATGCTGGCGCCCTGGCCCAAACCTTACTCTGCTCATCTGGCATTCACGGGCTGTTGACTCTGTGCCCAGAGAATACTAATATGGACACTTCTCAGCCCTCAAAGTGTTTGCAGGCTATAGGAAGACTTTGAATACTTGGGTCTAACTGGCCCTGCCCAACTCCCCTGAGCGCTTGGGAACATTGATTGGGGTTGTCTTTGAGGTTCTTGTGACTTTGCAATGGAGTGGGTGGCCTGGAGGCACGAGGGAAGCTCTTCACTGTGGTAAGCAGGACAGCTTGGGCAAATACCTAGTGGAGAACAGCTTTGGAATTTTTGAGATCCCGGGCCTAGGTGAAAGGGGTGGGGTTAATGACTGAGGCCAGCTGGGAGAGATAAGACTGGGCTGGAGGGGAGGAGTGTGATTAGCCACCAGGTGAGCAGGCTGGGAGACTGACCTTTGCCCTAAGGGAGGGCTGTAGCAGAGACTGCCTGGAACCTGTTCTTGGAAGGGACTTTTAGCCAACCAAGTGAGGGAAGAAAAGCTGAAGAAATTAGAGGTCCCAGAGGGTTCTAAGCCGTCTCCTTCGGGGTTCCTGCACTGAAGCAGCACTGGGCTGCAGCTTGAGATGTTCCACCAGCCTCACTCTCCCTCCCCACCATCTGCGCCCCTCCCTCAAGCATGCTGGTGCCTTCCCCTGCAGGTAGGACTAGCTGCCCCAGACCCAGGGCTTGCTCTTGGGCTGTTCACCAGGGGCCCTCACAACTCACCCTCTTTCATTCCCACCCTCCAGGTAGCTAGAAACTTGTTTTCCTGGGCTGGCTGTCCCTCCTCTGGGCAGCCTATTATGCCAAGGGGTTTTTCACAACTGATTCTGCTTTGAGGGGGCTTCACAATTGCACTTTGTTGTTGTTTTTGAGACAGAGACTTGCTCCATCACCCTGAGTAGAGTACAGTGGTGTCAACATAGCTCCTGGCAACCTCAAACTCCTGGGCTCAAGCGATCCTCCTGCCTTAGCCTCCCAAGTAGCTGGGGCTACAGGCACACATCGCCACGCCTGGCTAATTTTTTTCTATTTTCAACCTGTGTCAGGATGGCTGAGAGGTCTATTTTTAGTTGCCTGGCTAATTTTTGTTTTTGAGACGGGGTCTTGCTCTTGCTCAGGCTGGTCATACATACTGTTCTGCAATCAGCTTTTTTAGTTTAA
>CAUYMX010013341.1:0-58897 GCA_963573855.1 Lepilemur septentrionalis | reverse complement strand
GTGTGCAGAGAAAAGGACAAATATGAGATAAGAATGGAGGGAAAGGGGAAGGAGAGTTAATACTTTAAATGCTAGCACTAAACAGGCTTTAAAAAAGCTTTCTATCTTCCTCATTCACTGAAGAGGAGATGTCTCTTTCGTGTCTCCCTCATGGCCTTCAGTATTGTTGGACTTGGCATACAAATCACCTCAGACATTGCTGAGCACGCCCTCTCTCATTCACCATTCTGTACAAGGTCTTCTGACATTCTTGGTGTTAAACACATTAATGGAACAGAGACTGAGGTAGATAAGATTATCTTTAGGTAAAGTTGTGAGGTCATTTATTATTAATGGAAGAGTTCTATCCTGAAGACATTGCTTCTCACCCTGCTTGGTGCAGTTGGATATTTTAGTAGTCCAGTTAAAGTGTGTGTGTGTGTGTGTGTGTGTGTGTGTGTGAGTGTGTGTGTGTCTGTTTGGCAGAAAGTATAGGGAAGGGACAAGAAGGATCGAAGAAGAAGTATAGTAAATATTAGCCCTTAAATTTGGAAAGAAATGAATAGGTTTTTTTCCATCTCTTTCATCCTGTGACTTCTTTCTAACTGTTCTTAGTACATAAAGAAAAAAAATGCCTCTGTTTTTGAATTGAATCAACGAATAAAAGAAAGTTTATAATATTCTTTAAGGAAAAGAATTCTCATAGAGTATACTTCCCACCTAAACCCAGAAAACCATGAGGATATTTTCTTCTTATTTTCTTTAGAAAACAATGACTCATTCTCATTCTCACTAGGAAAGGAGGACGTTAAAAAGTCACAGAATATATTGAAGATAAGAAATAATTTTTTTCTAGACACCAAATAGAATGAGAGGGTGGAATAAGAAGAAACACCCTCCCTAGCCATTCAAGATGATAAGAAATTTCTTTTAAGTTCTTTTCCTCTTTGTATTTGTATATATTTCCAAATTGACCACCACTACAATTTACAATAACATGAAATATATAATGCATGTAATTTCTTCAGAGAAAATTCCTTCCTGGATATGTGTTGTGCTCTAGTTATCCTCAATATTTTTTTAATAAAAAGAGCAAGGATTTTTAGCACATAAAATTTCTTTATAAATAAGTGTGTTGGATGCTCTCATGATGTCTACGTTTCTCATGGTGTGATAAGCACCCATCAAGGTTTTCCACTGACATTTGTAGTTTCAAATATTCTATCCTGCTGTCAGTCTAAGTGCATTCATACTTGGTAGACTATGTCCCAAGTTTTCATTTGCAAGATTTAGTCACTGAACCTGTATGTTGCCCAACAAGAATTTCTTGGCTCTTGCTGTTTGAAAAGGGAGATTGGACTATACTTTGTGGAGTACCTACTGTGTGCCAGGGTGACTGATAGTCTACATTCATTATCTACTTAGTACTGAAAGATAGGTACAATTGTCCCCATTTTACAGTTTGTAAAGTAGAGAGGTATGAAGGTTAAATGTTAAATATAGAGGTTAAATATATTCAAGGTTATACAACTTGGAAGTCATGATGTTAAGAGTTCAAAACCAAAACATTTGAGTATCAAACCTCTGGGGTTTTTTTCTCACTCCCTATAATATACTGCCTCTGTACTTTCCGGTTACACAAATTACAATGTGAAATATCAGCATAACTGAGAAGTTTTTTTTCAAAAGCAAATGTGTGAATAATGTGCTAAGAAATTCAGAACTCAGGTTTAAACACTAGTAAAGAAAAATCACAATACAATTTGTCTTGAGTTTCATAAACTTGTTCACATCATGTTATGTTTGTCATCCTGTCAAATGTGTATATGCTTTAATTATCTCTTTATTAGTATAATATACTTTTACCTGTTTTGATATTGGGTGGGCCAGTGTGACAGAAGATATTAGGTTTGTTCCATTTGTGAAGAGTCTAGGAGTGTTCTGCTTTATGTAATACTTCAAATGTTATGTTTAGAGCTCCACTCTTCAAGAGAAACAAATGGCTTAAGGAACCTACTAAAGCCCTCCAGTGTAAAAATCACAGGAACACAGAATAATCCATTAATAAAACAAAAGTTCAAATAAAAAATTAACAATTAAGATTATCCTTTGATAACTTTCTTTTTCCTCTTTTTTCTTTTTCTTTTTTGAGACAGGGTTTTACTCTGTTGCCTGAGCTACAGTGCATGGCCTCATCCATCATAGCCCACTGTAACCTCAAACTCCTGGGCTCAAGCGATCTTCCCTGAGTAGCTGAGACTACAGGCACATGCCACAACAACAACTGGCTATTTTTATTTTATTTTTTGTAGAGATTGGTCTCACTGTTGCCCAGGCTAGTCTTGAACTCCTGGCCTTAAGCGATCCTCCTGCCTCAGCCTCCCACAGTCCCCTGCTAAATTTCTATTGTATTATGGGGAAGGAGAATACAATATGAGATATCATATAATACCTTTAGTATTATTCCAGTAGATTTAATTCCATCACAAACTGCTAAAATAGAACGAAATAATTTCTCCAGTAAGTTATATGAATATTAATGCCTTTCAGAGTTTTGTTTATTATAGTGATACATGTTCAAAACGATGTATTTGTTCAGCAATAGGAAAAATACAACTTATCTTGCCCTTCTTTAGGCAAATAAAAAGCAATAAATTGCAACAGTACAATATCACTAGATACCTTCTGAGTTCATGAAAGCTTTAAAAATGTACCAATCAAATAGAAATAATGTCTAAATCACTGTAAATGCCCAAGCAAAGTAGAATTTTCAATGTCCTATAAAACCCCATATCTTTAATATCTAAGAACTAGAAAATAATTTTAAAAGTATATGTGTTTCATACTCTTCTAAGAACAAGAGACTTTAAGTCAGAGGAGACCAAAAACTGGCAAGTGAATTACCAATTAAAACAAAAGATTACGCTACAATGAAAAAAGAATGTAGAAATCATGTGAATTTTTCATACTCTATAGTGCCAGTTTAGTAAATATGCCCAATAATAAGATTTGTTTCATTAACTCCTTCCAAATTCCAGGCCAAAAACCCACACAGTGTTAACATGGTTTTATTTCCAATTATGTATAGAAGAATTCTTTAATCCTATCTTGATAGAGAAAAGAAATATTTTTTTGCCTTAAAAATGTGCTCTATAAGTCAGTTCATGTTTATCCTTCTACATACAAATTCATTTCTGTTCATTGATTAAAATCTGCTGGAGGTGGAAAGGTAGTTGTTTGATGTAATTGGTCTATCAAGTTTAACAGCAAATGATTAAGTAGGGCAAACATTAACAGGGACAGGAAACAGATCCAAAGACATTTTCTCATGGTACTCTGGTGGAAAGCTGAGGTGATTTCAAGATAGAACAGACAGCTTGCCGAAAATGATCTGAGTTGAAATACGGCTGCCCCTTTCTTCTATGTTCTCCCTCACCCAGTTTCCAGTTGACTCTACAAATCCACAGGGAGAACTACTTTTACAATTGGGTTTTTAGGATTGCTGTACCCTTGATCAATACTGCTCTCTCTTAACTAATATAGTATCTGCTGTCTTTTCTTATTTCAGATTACTTTACCTAACAACCACATAGTTTTCAGAACATGTATGTAGAAGGTCAGTGGGCAGTAGATTGGCTTCTCTCATACAGACACTCAGGGGCCTCCTAACTGTTTTGTTTAGGGCTCATACCAGGTAAAATCTTCCAATTTGTTTCTCAAATGTTATAGTAGATTTACCACCACAGTTTCCACGTTATTTGACAATAGAATTTCTTCTCCAGAATTCTACTCTCAATGCTAAAAATGTGAATCATCATGACTATGACATGAGAAAAAATCTTCAAATATTCAAGCCAATTTTATTTTAACGAAGGAAAAAAAATCCTTCACTTTTTGTTTAAGTATAGACATGTTGCAAAGTTGTCAGATAATAAAGAGCTAAAAATCTAACTTTGATAAAGTGAGATATATAGACTAATTTTATTTCATTATGTGTGTTTCATTAAAATAAAATATTATAACCTCAAGGCACTTGCTCCATTTTCCTTCTGTTCTAGTGGGATCATTTGACGCATGAGAGAATGCACTAACAATTGTAATAGACAACTGTTTTCTTCCTACCCTCTGTCCCTAAAAGAATAAGATATCAAGTCAAAGCTGGCAGTCATTTGAACATCAAAATGTTTGGTATTAATTACATTAGTTAGTTTTTAATGAAGTATTTGGGAAGAATAGTAATAGGTTTTTTTAAGTAACAATGTCAGTTAGAAGTGACTAATTTAACCCCCCTTGCCTTGCTGTCAGAATGCTGCAATTAAAATATCTATGCTGATTTTACCACAAACTAATTATAGCTTATATTGAGATGGGAGAAAACTATTGATATACCAAAAATTGTCATACTTTCTTCATATTAATATGCAAAGAATTGGCTAACTTTTCTAGTTCTTCTTCCTGCCTTTCATCCTTCCTTCCTTTCTCCCTCCTTCCTTCCCTAATCATCTGCATTCTCTGCCTCCCTTCTTTTTATTCCCGTTTTTTTTTTAAAGATTCTGTATTTTTAAGATGGAAGTTTTATTTATATGGGGTATTTAGATGACATTCTAAAAAACCAATCTCTCTTTTAAAATATTTCCTCTCCAACTTCAGCAACTATGGAGAAAATCTTGATACAACATTTATAATTTGATAACGGGAAAGGTAATCTTTCTATTACATGCTTCATTGTATGACATAGTACATACACTTGAAATATATTCTCTCTAATTCATATCACTTGCACCAAACTTCCAAAAACTCAGTATCTTTAAAATACCAAGACTAGTTAGAGCCAATACATGATGGGGTGTTAATAAAAAGAATATTGGATTGAGAGTCAGCAGAGGTGTTTTTTTAACTCAATTCTGTCTTTAATGCTTAAAACCCTTTGGTCTGTAGCCTCCTTAGTTATTTGAAGAGTGACCTGTATTTAATAATCTCTAAGGTCATTTCTGATTCTAATGTACATCTTGAAATTACTAGACATTTCCTTATAAAATGACAAAAATAAAAATATTTCATAATGCCAGAGTCTTCTTATCTGCTAACCTCAACCATTCAGAACCCAGCCAGGAAGCTGGGAAACAAAAGGTTCTGAGTGGCCAAAATAAATCCTGAAGTCTATGAACTAAACCTTATTCTTAAGGCAACTCCTTGGGCCCCTCTCTCAGAGACTGTTTACTCTTTAAATAGAATCTCTTTTTAAGTTTGATTATCGTGTGTTCAAAGGCTTGGCACTTTAGTGGCAAATTGGAAAGGGACTATGAGACAATTACAAAACAGAGCAATGTATGGGAAAGTGCTTTGTAGGCTCTGATGTGCTGTGCAAATGTGAGCTGTCGTTATTAGCAGGAGTGAATGACAACTGACAGCAATAGTGAGAGGAAAGATAAACAAATCATTTCAAAGGAAACACAGGAGTTTCAAAATACTATTGGGGGTGGGGCTGTCTAGTAGATTGGCAAATAAATTTAATCACTCCAGTAATTCCTGAGATGATCACTGGATTCTAGCATAGTACGTGCTTACAGAAATAACTGAGTTATCAAGGAGAGATTTATTTACATTCTGAATATTTGGTTTGAGAAATGATGTACTTGGAAAGTACATTTTAAGCACTATATAAATGTTATTTTGTCATATAACTTGATTTGACATCAGAAGAGTATGGAACTTGATCCAAATGTTTTCCATCTAAAAGAATTTTAAAATAAAATTCTGTATGGTACATAAGATGCTAGATTTCAAATACCTAGAAAATCATATCTGAATGATCCTAAATATGTGAAATATGACTCTAATTTTGAAAAGCAGTTAATTTTGCATTATCCATAATGGAAGTAATTAAGATAAAATAATATTAATTCATTTTGTTTCCTATTTAAACAAAATGATACTATGCTTGGATATGAATTTTCTGCAACGTGGCTTCTGAATTCACAAGCTTATTATGACAGTAGTACTGGAAAGATATGAAATATGGTACACTCCAATACTCAAAAATGGATTACATGCTGAGGCAATGTAATAAAAATTTTAAGTGATAGTGGCAACCAATCTAAAGCAAACTCAAGTAATAGCTAAAAACACTCATCAATACAGTGTTAGAAACCAAAATCAAAGTTTGTTCCATGTCAAGTTACTAAAATATTCATTGACAACTCCAAAAGCAAATTAAATTATGAAATGAAACTAAAAAATCCAACACAGTCTCTTTTTGCTAGTCTAGACATAATAGTAACAGGGCTTCAAATCCCATCTGAAAATTAACTGTGTGCTTTTCTCACATTGGGAATGTGAGTCCTAAAATGTTTAAGCCTTGTGTTTGTTATATCATATTATACATAAACAAACTGAAGTCCAGGAAATCAAGGTCACAATGATTTAGAGGTAAACATGAGGCAAGAATCTGATTCTCTCTAGTCTTGCATATCAGTATTCTTTTAACTATGAGTTATAAAACTGATACTTTATGCTGAAATAAAAAAAGATATTTTTATCATCTGCTACATAACATCAGTGACAGACAACATTTTAAGAATGAAGACCTGGGTGGCTATCAGAGTCCAAGATCCTCAGGGCTTGAGGTCATGCTTTTGGAAATCATTTCCCGGACTTGGGGCATTTGAGGAGAGTACAGAGAAGCAAATGAATGGTGAATAGGAGAAAGGCCTTCAGCAAGGCAGCTGCAGGTTAGTTGGATTGACTGACTTCCCAGCAGACCAGAGCACAGTTTGCTCAATTACCCTTTTGTACGACTGGGAAAAAAAGAGAGGAACACCAGAGACTGCTAGCTCCCAGTTACCAATAATTTTTGAAAGAGATATTTGAAAGATATACAAACAATATTTTCCGCTCTTTCCCTGTATAGGAAAGGCATTGTGCATCAAATCAAAACTGAAATTAACTAGCAACTAAAGTTAGCAGCCATAGTCTTTGGTCAGACTATCACCTTAAATCGGAATATTCAAACAATAATACCACAGTGGCTTTGTAGTTTATATCAGAGTTTTGCATGAGGTTCTCACTCATCAGTGTTTTCGGAAACACTTCTGTAGTATCAAATGAACTCAGAAATGGCTCTAAAAAAGAAAAATGAGTAGTGACCAAAAAGTACAATAAATATTTCAGACCTTTTTATTAACATTTCATTTTTGCATTTTCTTTGTCAAAGCTCTAATTGGTAAGCACTAAGCTTAAAAAAGCAAACAGCAATATTTATTTAGGACTGTTTATGTTCCAGATTTGGGGTTTTTTTTTCTTTCTGTAGTTTATGGAGTATGGCAACAAGGGCTTGCATGTGTTAAAGCCAAATTGCATTTTGCATTAACAATTTGCGTTTAGAAATCCAGGCACCTAACACCACTAGAGTTAATATTTGCTTTGGACTGTTCTACTTACTTAGTCTCAAGCTTTTCCAAAGAGCTAACACAAAAAGACAGCCTTCCTATTTGCCTAGTAAGTGCATGATGTCACACATAGTATATGATATGCTTCTACAGAGACTAGGTATTAGCTGTTCTTCACATGAGCCATATACTTGGCTAGGTCGGGAAATGTGAACTTCGTAGTGACAGGATGCAGCAAACTTACTGAAGCTCATATCAATTCCACTTTGGAAATGTCTCCTGTCTCCTTTTCACTGTGCCTCCTCTTCCTTCCAACTGCCCTATTTCACAACGAGTACATAACCTCCTAAACATTTTAGCTTTCTGACAGGTTTAACTTAGCCCTGAGTCCCTTCTTAGCTGGTTTGCCTCCATACTGATGCCAAAAATAATTCTCAATAGTAAAAATCTAACCATTTCACTGCCATACTTACACCAAAAAGCCTTTTATCGCCTACACATTCCTTACAAAATAAAGTGCAAATTCTTTAAGCTCTTACTCAAGGCTTTCAAAGTATGACCCCAAAGCTTCTTTTCCGTTTGCGTTTCCTTCCATCTCTTCTCACCTCGCCTAAAACCTCAGCCACACTGGCTGAACAAGATCCTGCCTTTGCCCCAGCCTTTCTTTTGCTTGGCGTTTCTTTCATTCTTCTTTTCACTTGAAGAAATTCTCATTTGTGAAGATTCAATATAAATGTCCATTCTGGTTAAAGCCTTCTCCAACCTATTCCTCAATCCCTTCTGTGCTCCTACAACATTTCGCATATAATCTCTATTATTCCAGTAAGTAAAAGCCGGAAAGATATGATAGCTAACATCTGTTTAGCACTTACTATATGAAAAGCACCTTTTAAAGCAACTTGCACATATTAATTTATTATAATCACCATAACACTGTGAGCTTGATACTATTATTGTCATCAGTTTTATAGTTGGAAAATGTGAGTGCATATTGGTCAAGTAACTCACTGTAGGTCACCAAGCTTATTAGTAGCAAAGTTTGATTCAGACCTACACAGTCTGAGTCCAGAGACCATGCCTTAACCATTATGACCTGCCACCAGTTGTGTTTCATTTGTCTCCCTGATTTTAATCTCCTTGGAAAAGATAACTTATTTATGTTCCTATGCCCAGCATGAATATAGTGTCTGGCATATTTTAGCCAGTCAATAGCTTTATGTCCAATTTATCTGAATTAATGTGAATCAGACCCTATTAAATTAAGGAAAGTAGATTTTTAAAATTTTATAGGAAAAAAAATTCTTAGAAAAAATATTGAGGAACGTTTCCGATAGGTCAATAAAAAATAACTTATTTAAACCTGTGGCTCTTGATGTTTAGCATATATTTTTTACAGTTTCTTGATTATATCAACGATGTTGGATAGATGTTTAACCCACACTTACTATAGTCTATTTTTCAGATACATTCATTTTTTCCATTTCCAATAGATTATTGGATATCCCAAATACATCATCATAAAGTGTCTTATAGCTACAAAGGTTTTATAATGAACAGCAAACTTTCCTAATGATATCTTTTTGAAGTACAATTGTATCAGTTATTTTTATTGATCATATGTATTTGCCTTGGTGAGAGTGAGGTGAGATACTGTGTTGGAAATTTTCTTTGTAGAATAGCTTCCAGATTTTAAAATTAGAGGTACAAATTTATGGATTTCTGAACAACAAACTCCCTGAAGTCATGCAAATTATCTAAAAGGTTTTTAATACATACTTGTTGAATGAACATGTACCAACAATTGTATTTGCATGTAGAGGTTTCCTGCAATTTAAAAACAAAAAGAAGAAAACATTTTAAATTGATTCCAGAGGTATTCTTATCATCTGTTATATATTCACAGAGAGGTAGAATTGTAGCTGAAGAACACACACTTATGGCATATTTTTGTAGGACTCAAGAGAGAACTAACTTGAAAATTGCCATTGGATTTTCAGGCAGTGATACAGTCAAAATATTTCAGTCTTTTCTATTTGATTTGTGTATTTGGTTCCCAATTAATTACTTCCTAGGGGAAGCTTTAGGAATTCTTTCACTTACAGATTCCTAACAAAATGAGATTCATAAACAAAATACATGATATAGTCTGAAGCCCTCTTAGGGCTCACCTTTATAACCTGGTATTCTTTTAATGTGTAGGAACAGTGAACTTCTTTTTAAACCTAAATGACACCATTACCTTTTAAAGTGGTTAAAAATAGCAGACCCATAGAGGTAATAATATAATATTCATTTAGGAGAATTCTGAGTATCATTATCTCCCTAAGCAGTTAACATGAACAAATTATCAAAGAGATTGGCTCTTTTAAATGGAAAGATGAACCAAATGTATTAGCACCTCAGTGGAATTAGGAATATGTGAGAAATAAAATCATAAAGCAGCAATTGGTGAGCTACAACTCAACCACCCAGGACGCTGTTCATCAGAGGTTTTGGTGCTGTTGGAAAGTCAGCACCTGCTATCTGCCTGGGGATTCAGCTGCCTGGCCTGGGATCACCTTTATTGATGGATTCCAAAGCTTTGCCCTTGAAGATTTTAAAGTCTTTTGCTCCCCCTATACCAAGAGAATTTAGGTGGGACTGTTTAAATATAGAATGTATTCTATAGATTGAAGAAATTATGTGTATCAATTGTTTTTAATTAATAGACTATTCATATCTTTTCTAGGTTTATAGAAAAATTCAACAGAAAGTAGAGTTCCTATATACTCCTTCTACACTCCTCCCCCACCCAGTTTCTTCTATTATAAATATCTTTGCATTAGTACAGTACATTTGTTACAATTGATGAGCCAACATTGATACATTATTAATTGAAGTTCATAGTTTACATTAGGTTTCCTTCTTTGTGATGTATATTTTATGAGTTTTTACAAATACTTAATGTTGTTAATACACCATTATTTATATCAGAATATTTCACTGCCTAATAATTTACTGTCCTCCATCTATTTATCCCTTCCTCCCTCCTTTGAATTTCTGGCAACAGCTGATCTTTTTACTCTCTCCATACTTCTGCCTTTCCCAGAATGTCATGTAGTTAGAATCATATAGTAGTCAGTCTTTTCAAATTGACTTCTTTCACTTAGAAGTATGCATTTAAGGTTCCTTCATATCTTTTTCATGACTTGATAGCTCATTTCTTTTTATTGCTTAATAATAGTCCATCGTCTGGATGTATTACAGTTTGTTTATCCATTCACCTATTGAATGACATCTTGGTTGCTTCCAAGCTTTGGAAGTTATGAATAAAACTTCTATGAACATACTTATGCAAGTTTTTGTATAGACATAAATTTTCAACTCACTTGAAAGTTATGATTATGAAAAATATTTTTGATGGAGAGTAAAGACACAGGTTGAGAAGTTAGAAGACATGGATGAATCCCACCTTGTCACTTCAGTCATTCAGTACGTTTTTGTCAGAGGTCTGCTGTGCTACCTCTACTGTTCTGTGTCAGAAATGCATAAAGGGCTACTCTGCCTGTTTTCCAAATGTCTTGTCTACATTAAAGAGCCTTATTAGACCTCTGGTTCCTGACCTAAAAGATGCTCATATCCTTGGATATTTATGATTTTCTATTTTATTTTGCAAGTTAGATGAGCAGCCATGGACAAGACTTGTAACTCCTGGCAACAGAAGCTCATTTGATGCATAATATCCTATTGAGAGAGAAGTGTTAAAATACATTAATTTATTTTCTTTCTAGTCCTTCTAAACTACATGTCTTTAAAAATATTTATGTATAAATATAGAAAGCATTTGAATACTTTTCAAACAATATTCTTTAATTATCTATAATATAAAATAAAATAAGAACATGGAATCACTTTCTGTATATCAAGTAAGGATGAAAATTGGACTTGATTTGAGAATTCATTTTGAGCGTTAGTTCTGTCACATACTGGCTTGGTGATGTCTTAAACTCTTGACTTTGCAGGGCAAACAGTGTCTTATTAGTAAAATGAAGTACCAAAATATGTATTCATCATACAGGTTTCTTTGCTCATTATACAGGACTTCTGTGAAGCCCAAAGGCAAAAATGTGCATTGTATATAAAAGAATATTGCAAATTATAAAACATCATAAAAATATCAACTATTACTGTTATTGCTCTGATATGTTTTAGGTCTATTTAATTTCTTTTCTATTGTATATGTTTTGAAATATGTACACATTGTGAACGGATTACTGCAGTCCGGCAAACCAACGTATCCATCTCCTCACATAGTTACCACTTTTTGTGTGTGTGATAAGAGTACCTGAAATCTACTCTTTTAGAAAAATTCCAGTACACAATGTATTATTATTATAACTGTCATAATGTTTTGCTTTAGATCCTTAATCTTATTCATCCTTCATAACTGCAACTTTGTACCCTTTGACCAACATCTACTCATTCCCCCATCTCCCCGCTCTTGGTGACCGCCATCCTCCTCTTTGTTTCTATGTGTTTGATGTTTTTGGATTCCAGTATAAGTAACATCATGCAGCATTTGCCTTTCTTCGTGTGGCTTATTACAGTTAGTATAATGTCCTTCAGGTTCATCTGTGTTGTCACAAACATCAGGATCTCCCTTCTGGAGGCTGAGTGACATTCCATTATGTGTGTGTGCGTATGTGTGTGCATGCGCACTCAGATAGCTCCTTGAGTACAGATTTCCTTTCTTTTGGGTATATACCCAGAAGTAGAATTGCTGGATCATACGGTAGACTAATTTTTAACATTTTGAGGGATCTTCATACTGTTTTGCATAATTATTCCCACCAACAGTGTACAAGGACTTCCTTTTCTACACATTCTTGCCAACACTTGTATCTTATTTTTTTGATAAGAGCCATTCTAACAGAGGTGAAGTGATATTTTATTGTGGTTTTGATTTACATTTCCCTGATGTGATGTTGAAACACCTTTTCATCTACCTGGTAGCTAATTGTCTTCTTTGGAAAAATGTCTATTCAGGTCCTTTGACCATTTTTTATCTGTTTTTTTTTTCTTTTTTGTTATTAAATTGTATGACTTCTTTATTTATTTTAGATATTAACTATTAACCCTTATCAGATATATGGTTTGCAAATATTTTCTCCCTATCCATGGGTTGCTTTTTCATTTGTTGGTTTCCTTTGCTGTATAAAAACTTTTTATTTCAATGTAGTCCTACATGTTTGGTTTTGTTTTTGTTGCCTGTACTCTTGGTGTCATAACCAAAAAATCATTGCCAAAATTGACGTCAAAGAGCTATTGCTCTATGTTTTCTTCTATGAGGTTTATAGTTTCAGGTCTTATATTTAAGCTTTTTATCCATTTGGAGTGAATTTTTTGTGTATTTAGTTTTTTATTTTTAATTTGGATAACATTTTACTAAATCAAAGTGATGGTATTTTTAACTGCATCTATACTGAAATCCTAATTTTCTGGAATTTGATAGTCTACTAATGTCAGAGGGTCAATACATTTATGTTCTGCCTAATTTCCCTCAGGTGTTAGTTAGGCTCCTCTGAGAAGCAGATGTCAAAATGGATTTAACATGCAAAAATTATATTAAGGGAAACACATACGTGAGAAAAACATAAGAAGGGAGATGGAGGGCTGGGAAAATCATCCGATTGCAAAGTAAATATGATCCCAAGTGAAAGTGAGGGGGCAAAAAGTTTAGATCAAAGCATCGTAGACTGTCATGCAGTCCAACAATGGTTTCTCAGGGTGTTCTAGAGCCACAGTCTGCCTTCATAGGAGTCCCTTGTCTGGAAGAAACTTGCCTGCTTAAGTATCCCTGTTACACTCAGTTATTAGCTGGGAACAGCTGGTGAAAAATGTGATCTTAGCACACACAATCCTGGTGATAGAATATAGCAGTTGGGTCCTTGGTAAGTTACGTTCCCAGCAGCTGAGGGTCTATAAAGTGCATTTTCATGTCCACTACACTTGACAAAGATGTTTATTTTTCCTAAATAATAAGGAAGATGAAGGATTTATTTAATTGATGCTTCACTAAGGATGTGAAGATGTGAAGCATGGGTAGGTGATATGATGCAAACGTTAACAAGCATGGAAAACCGAGTGCAGACACATTCTCAGGAGAGGTGTTCATGTATTGCGTTTAATAACACTATCCCCATGCTCAAGAGCAATCAGAGTCTACAGAAGAGCCATTTTCCTGGCTGGCTCTATAAGAACTCTTTGTCCTCAGTGTTTTTGTTTTTGTTTTACCACCTTGTCCATGATAGCTCATCTTCCAAAAATTCTTCTAGAGAGGGGGTCATTAAACCATTTCCTAAATTATAGCATAAATGTGAGACATTTTAAAATTATAATTGGCCTCTGGGGCTATAAGATGAAGTTTTCAAAGAGTTAAAATCTTTGAGAATAAGGAAAATTTCAATCCTGGAGACAACTTCAGGTGCAGATTTTATATCCTTAGAAATGATAAAACTACTTTTCAATACGGCTTCCTATATTTCTCATCTCTACTCATTACCTTCCTAAATTATCTTGTTCTTTTTTCTACCTTGCCTCCCACTCATCAATTAAGAATAATGACTGACAGGAAAAATGGCACACATGAAAAGTTATTGTTAAAATATTAATAGATGTCAGTGTGTCTCTCTAAGTTCGTGTGTTTCAGAGTTATCGAGCTGAGTTCCCACTGTGGGCCATCTACAATGGGGTGGCTGTCCATGTCACCGGGTCCTTGAGGTGACACAAGATTTCTTAAGGCAGAAAGGTGATTTCATCTTCATATAATAGATTATGCTGATTTTCCAAGTGTGAGAAACTGTTTTATTTTTAAATTTTATCTTTCTTGGGCTTTTAATCTCTTTCAAAAATTTATCTTCGGCTGGGTGCGGTAATTCACATCTGTAATCCTAGCACTCTCGGAGGCTGAGGTGGGAGGATTGCTTGAGCTCAGGAGTTCAAGGCACCCTGATCAACAGCAAGTCTCCGTCTCTACTAAAAATAGAAAAACTTAGACGGGAGTGGTAGCGCCTGCCTATAGTCCCAGCTAGTCGGGAGGCTGAGGCAGGATTGCTTGAGCCCAGGAGTTTGAGGTTGCAGTGAGCTATGATGATGCCACTGCATTCTACCTTGGGTGACAGAGCAAAACCCTGTCACCTCCCCCACCGCCCCCCCAAAATTATCTTGGACAAACGTTCCTCTCTCTCCTGTTTCCTCAAAGCTAGAAAACTAGATCTTACAATAAGCTGACTTCAGTTCTTAAAGAAAGGGAAAAATACCATAGAAAGCCATAATTTTCTTCCTATGACCTTAACTTATATTGCAACCCCTCCAGGGAGCTGTCAATTAAAAGCATGGAATTTACACAAATCTAAGTCTCGGAAATCAGCCAGCAAGCTGCACCAAATATGTGGAAAAACCTATTAAATAGCTTTTTAACCTTTATTACTTACCATGTTTGATTGTACAAATCTATAGCCTCAGGAGACATAGGCAATACTAATTGGAATTCATGTGAAGAAAAAAGTAAAAAGTTGTTTCAACTGATATAAACATTTCGCAGTATCAAGTTAGATACTTAATGTGGAATATAGCAGAAGCTAGCATACTGGACAAGATCTCTACCAATACAGAAGCAGAAATCTACTGCTCTGCTCATTTAGTGGCCCTAATAATTCACTTATTATCCCTGGTAATTCACGACCTCAATTATAACATAAAATTTTCTGAGTCTGTAATTCTAATGTCGTTTAATCTTACTTTAAAAGCTAAAGCAATACAGTTAGTGCAAGATGTTATTAACAGATGCTTTCTGGGAAAACAGTGATGATCTTATTGGCTAAAAATCTTTGTGATATATTTTTTCTAAGGAATTTTGAGGAGAAATATTAAAACTATTAGAAATTTCTTGTTTTGGAATTTGAGAGTATTATCAATGACAGCTTTGATTTTCTCAAATCAAGAGATCTTTGTGTTGTCATGACATTAAACAATTTGCAGAAAACAAATTTAATAATGTCACAGTAAGTAAGGACTCTGTCTGAAGATTGACTGTAGTCTAAATTCCAAAAGTTCCCATTACTTCAGATGATTCAATTAAGGTCTTTTGTGAAGCATTGTGCCTGCTTTCCTGTTGATAATGTTCTCATGAATATAGTACATTCTTTTCCTTGCTAAAATAATTGAATTGTATTCACAAATTCAATACAACTTATGTGGCAAAATGCACAGGAAAGTGTAATTTTTCTCCATTTAAACAGAACTGATACTCTTAAATAGTTAAACCTGGACTTTCATGCTCAGAAAATGTTCAGAACAATGGAGCCGAAACGTATTCATCTTTCCTTTACATTACTTTAACCTGGAGGAATGTTTCAAATATTAGTTTCCTTCAGTTACTTCTTCGGTTAAGCTAATTCCCAAACAAAGTGTTCAGGATCTCGATACAGACAATGTAAGAACTAATTGGAGAAATTAAATCAGGGGAGAAGGGAGCAGAAGGAAACTCATACTTTGTTGATTATTTTATTATATTGACTAATTGAGTGGAAGACTCTTTTTATATGAGCACCTTAAAGACACAGCCTCAAGTCTTTGATAATTAGGAGAAGTATGATGTAGAAAACAGTCAATTTTATGAACTTCATTAGCATAAATTATTAATTACCCAAATGTTTTTAAATTTTATAGTGAGCATAATATATAGTATAAACAAAAACATGCTTAAACATTTTCCTATTTAGTCTTCTTCACTATGAAAATCTAAAATAAAACACATACTATTATTCTTCTTACATAAAAAAATCTAGATTTTTTTGGTTCAGTTTATCCTCCCCGCACACACATAAAGCATGAGGTGTTTTTAAGTCTTTCTTTTCAAATTTGTCACCACTTAGACCTGTGCCTTGGCATGTTGGCAAAGACCCCATAATCTAGTCAAAACTCATCACTTAGGAATGATGCCTTGGTAACACAGGAATCCCATTGTGGGTCAAATATGTGGGAATCTCAGTCTCTTCAGCAAAAAGAATGTGAGAATAGTTGCCAAAGAAACTCTAAAACCTGCTGCTTTAGTAACATTTTAATTGTAAGTCTAGATCTGTGGTCTTTTTTGCATATATATTATATTTCATTAAAACATTTTTTACATTTTTAAAACAAAAATAGCTTTCTGGGGGGACGATTTTAAGATACTAATTTCTAATCTAAATGCACAGTAACTTAGATTAGAAAATTTAATCTCTTCCCACCTGTACCTATATTCCCTACAATTTCAAAGAATAGTATATTGTTTTCTGTAATGTTAAATGCAGAAAAACGAGGTGAGCTAAGTGGTCTTTTAGAGCTTTATCAATGTAGTACCAGTAGGGCTTCAGTTTACTCATGATCATCTAGCTACTGCAACTTTGATGGTGCCACAAAGAATTTCAAAATGAGTAAAATGTAGGCCTTTCCCTCAAATACCTTGCAGAATAGTGGAGGAACTAAACTGATAATTTCTTCCTCTTTAAAAAAGAAATTAAACTTGAATATATAAATAAATACATGAATAAATATATCTTTCTAGAATTTCAACTCCATGAGAGCAGGTTTTTTTTAATCACTGCTGCATTCCTCACCCTACAACATTGCATAGTCCAGAGTAGACACTCAGTAGTCAGCGACTAAAGGAATGAATGAATGATACAATTTTTTTAAATGCCAAAATGTATCTTTTAAAAAATAAAAACAGCACACTCGTCTCACATTTTTTTTCCAATGAGTTTTTGAAGAGCATTGTGTGGATATACACTCCACTTTAGTATTCCTGTATGAATGAACAGTTATTCCTCCAGTTTTTCAGTATTCAAAATAATACCATCTTATCTTTGTATATAATCATTTGTGCACATATGCAAAAACTTTGGTAGGATAGATTCCCAGTGGTGATATTGCTGGATTAGAGGATGTTATTAGCATTTTAAAAGCTGATACCAACAAATTGTGCTTCCATAAATTCTATTCAATCTAGATTGAACCTTAAACTTTTACTTTTTATTTAAGGTCACGTTTGACAATCTGATGAAATCTTTGAATCCTCTGTCTATAAAAAACAAACCTTTCAGTACACCACAATTTTTAAATATAATTTTATAGGACTCCATAGATGTCTTAAAGTTCCTTGATGTATCCCAAGTTAAGAAATTCTAATAAGTGCAATAGAATTTGCATATTTTCTGATTTAAAATTCATGAGGCACCTCTCAAAAATAAAATTAAGGGTTTGTAACTTAAATCAATTCTGTTGCTTTTTGATCATTTCTAGATAAGATTTTTGCTTATAATTTTAAAAAGGCCCCAAAAGGGTGCTATTGTTGATGATGAAAGTAAAGAGATCTAACATTTTATTAGAGAAATTTTATGTGCATGTATGGATTTGGGAAAACTGCCTGTCTTAGGACATGATGCTCATGAAGATCAAAGATCTACTATGTAGAAAATATTATAATTAAAAAATGAGTTTTCCATAAGAGAGAAAACTGAGCATCACTCAGTGCCTCCCATGCACTCTGCCTGTGAGGTAGTCCCTATCTTCCCATCTGTAGAAACCTTAATTCAGTGTTCAGGTCAAATGAAATTTTCTCCAAGTAGCCTTTACCAATATGCTCAGTCTCATTGCTGGGATTCTTTGCTATGATATACCACAACAGTTAGTTTACCCATTAAGTACCTTACCCTAATTCTATTTTGTGCTTTAAAGAAAAGGCCTTGGTATTGTATTTATATATTTCCCCCACAAAGCACACCTAAAACCGTGTCTGTACTAGGTGTTCAATAAATACTCAATACATGATTGAATGTAAAACTAGATGATTTTTGAGAGAGACATTAAAGGATATATAGAAATTCAGCCAAAGTGAATGGGCCCCGGGAACTATAAAAATCTGATAGAAGGCTAATAACTAGAATCTACAAAGAAATCAAGTGAATCAGCAAGAAAACATGAAATAGCCCCATTAAAAAGTGGCCAAAATACATGAACAGAAGCTTTTAAAAAGAAGCTAGACTAATGGCCAATAAACATACAAAAACATTCTCAAGTCTCTAATCATCAGGGAAATGTAAGTCAAAAGCACAATGAGATATCATCTCATTCCAGTAAGAATGGCTTTTATCCAAAGGTCCCCAAACAACAGATGCTGGCGTGGATGGGGAGAGAAAGGAACACTCATATACTGCTGGTGGGACTGCAAACTAGTACAACCTCCATGGAAAGTAGTATGGACATACCTCAAAGAACTTAAAGTAGACCTACCATTGGATTCAGCACCCCCCTAACTGGGTATTTACCCAAAGGGAAAAAAAAGGTGCTTTATTTAAAAAAAGACACTTGCACCTGAATATTTATAGCAGCACAATTCACAATTGCAAAGATGTGGAAACAACCAAAATGCCCATTAATACATGAGTGGATCAATAAAATGTGGTATATGTATACCATGGAGTAGTACTCAGCCACAAAAAAATGGTGAACTAATACCTTTTGTAACAACCTGGATGGAACTGGAGACCATTCTTTTAAGAGAAGTATTGTAAGCATGGAAAAACAAACACCTCATGTATTCACTGCTAAATTGGAACTAATTGATTGACACTCATATGTACAAAATTCAAGGGAAGTAGTAAAATTCAAGGGAAATCAAGCAGGTAAAAGCAAGAAGGAGAGGATGGGTAGATTCACACCTAATGGGTACAATGCCACTAGCTGGGTGATGGACACACTTATAACTTTGACTAAAACTGTACAAAAGCAATTCATGTAACCAAAATGTTTGTGCTCCTTAATATTTTGAATTTTTTTAAAAAATGAAGAAGAGATGGGGTAAAGCATAAACTAATTGGGAGAAATTCTGACTTATCCAGCTGCATAGATCATTCCATACTTGGAGTATAATGAACTATCAGGTAATGATAAATTAAAAAGGTAATTTTCAGCACAGCAATGCAAATACTGATACCGTATTTTTTAACTTTATTACTTGTGTAGCTCTTTCTACACAAGTAATATTGATTATACCATTGACCTATAGTCTAATGAAAAGATAAATATTTAGAACATTATGAGATACCAAATTTTGAAGTGAAATAAAGAGTACATATCTTAAAACATAATCCTGGGTACTAGTAGTAGTTTATAATTTAGTGAGATGGTCATTTTCCCTATAAAGATTATTCCAGTGGCCCAACCATTTATCTAGAATGCCTACTGTAGTGCACTTACAAAATTGTAGGAAGCAGTAAAGAAAAGAGAAAGGGAGAATTACTATTTTTTTTATTTGAAGGTATTACTCAATTATATCTATATTATAATATATAACACTTATGAAAGTTAATGCAGAAAGTGAATTTTAAACAAACTACTTCAGATGCACCAAAGACCCAACCTGGCCTCCAAGTGCCCAAGTTTGTTGAAGGAAAATTAATGAAGAAAAAGAGGGGAAAGAACAAACTCTTCTCTCTGTTTTGCAAAATGACATTAGCTTTCATCAGATGTTTTCTGCTATCTACCACCAATTCTAAATTGCTTAGCAATTATACCCCTTGTATCACACACACACACACACATGCACAAAGAGCTTACTTTACATATCTCAGGACCTTGATGACAATCTTAAACTCTAGTTTGTGGAATAAAGTATGGGGGGAATTGTGAGATAAGATAACTCCGTGTGATTGATTCATAAAATGTCAGGCTTGGAAGGCACTTTGAAGGCACATATTTCACTCTCTCAGTAGAACTATGGTATTTTATCATATTAAATAAAACTTATGTAATATGATAGTTTAGAAAGTTTAGTATACATACTTACATAGAATGTATAATTTGTCCTTGATTGTAGTACATGAAGTAGATTTGCTAAAACAAAATACCTTTGTCATTTTTGTAAAGAGATTGGGAATCCAATTCCTAAAGTCAGGAATGAATCCCCCTGTTGTGGTTTAATATGAGATGTTTCTGTGAGGGAAACAAATTTGATAATAATTAGGTACCATTTTTTCCTCTATTCCTCTGCTTGTATTCAGTGATTAGTCTTACACTATGATTCAATTTTGCTTAAAATTCCTTTACTGGAAACCACAGTTTTATTGACTATAAGAAGCCAAGAGTTGAAGGTTTAAACCAGTGATTCTCAACTGGATAGGGTTGGGGGTGTAATTTTGCCTCCCAAGGGACATGCGTCATGTCTGGACACTTTTTGGTTGTCATAACAGGGGGAAGAATGGTGCTGTCATCTATTGAGTAGAGACAGGGATGCTGCTAAACCTCCTATAACACACAGAACAGCCCTCTCACAATAAAGATTTATTCAGCCCAATGTGTCCATAGTGACCAGGTTGAGAAACACTGCTGTGAACTGATATTACAAAATATTTACATGTTTCAGTTAGTGTTGTACATATCCTAATTCATTCATGAGGCAAATTAGTATGTTTATCTTTCAAAATTAGTCAAATAAATTTGAAAACAATTTTTAATTTCTCATTTATACCTACCTCCTCCCCAAGAGTTCATTTGTTCAAATAAGGCTCTCTATAACTTTGTGAAACTGTAATGTCATAAGCTCTGAGTCCATTGTCCCTTTTTATAGCACCTAGCAGAACTACAGAGCTCAAAAAGTCTTTTAAGGATGATAATACTATTAAAGTATTAGTGCAATAAATAACAATTAACCATGATGAAATACAGCATGTAAAAGTAGACTCTAATTCTCGTTCTATGTTCTATACTATTTGCTCTTCTGCTTGAAATGTGGTAGCAGAGTCTGAACTTTAATCTACCCCAATTCAAACGTCCATATGTCAGCGATGCAAAGAGAATGATTCCTCTGAACTTGAAAATTATTAATAGTACATACAGAAAAAGAATTCATCACCAATATGGCCAAAATTACCTTTTTTAAATTAGAAATCAAAACTATTTACCTAACTTCAAAATTGTGCCAGAGTCTGTTTTCAGAGCCTCTTTTAAATCATTTGCTATACAAAATGCCTGAGTATAACTAGCCTGTATTTTATGGTAAGTGGCCCGAGTCTCTATGTCGGAATTACTCTGCCAAGAGATTGTTCTTCTCCTGTGCTTACCCCACTATATTTCCATTTACTTCCTCTATGTAGCATTTCTAATTCCATTGTGCTTTACCTTTGTTTAATAATCCTTTATTTTAAAATGCTTGAATAATTACACATTGCTTCTCATGTATGAGGTATTTTTACACTTTATTTTATGTCAGGACATTTAGATTGTAACAGTAATAATAAGTCATAAAAATGTCTTAAATTTATAGAACACATTTAATACAGAAGTTTCTAGCCCAATTGAAAGTTTCTTACAACCTGTGCTTATACACGGAGACATAACACATACCACACACAAATTCACACACACATTTGGTTTACATTCCACATTTAGCCACTTTGAGGAAGGACATTATAGGCATTCTATATTTGCAATAGTGCAATAATCTGTAAGCTACAAAACCATGAATAATTTAACCAACTAATATTACAGGGAGAAAATTGCAGGGGAATTCTAGTAAGCTGAACTCAATTTTCAGGCTTGCCAATTCAAAGATAAAAAAACTTTTTCTCCTATGAAAAGTATAAACAGAATCATTTGAGTTGACACGTACTTTGGGTCTCTTTGGCTCTTCATCTCAAAGATTAAGATATATTTAGAAATTAGACGTAATTTATCATCGAATCATGGTAATCTTTGTAGCCACTTTATTCCTAGGGTATTAGAAATGTTAGCTGTTCCACAAATGCAAGATGTCAGTCCTTCTATCAGATGAACTTAGGAGTCAGTATACACTTAGCAGAAGAGGAAAATTGATAATTATGGCAAACTTGAAAATTGATTCTAAAATAAGTACAATTATGTCTTCTAATGCCATCCATTGTATTATCATCCATTCTGCCCTAGGCCGGTGGAGCACTGTTCATGTACCTGACTGTTGGCTTTTTACCTACTGCCCTCATTCTTGTCAGATATCTTTTTCCCTTGTATTTGTTCTACTCTTCAGAGTTCCATCCTGACTGATTTTGGATTTGGAGCTGTCATTAAAAGACACAGTCCATGAATTTTCAAATACTCTAAAAAACAACTTTTGCCTTATGGTCATCACAAGTAAGGGAAGGGGGCATTTCATAGTATCATTGCAAATCAGGAAGCAAAAGTAATCCTTAATTTCTCTTAAAGGTAATGGGGAAAAGGATCTCTCTTCTAGTTCCATTCATGAACTCCTGCCTTTGCTTTGTTTCTCCTCAAAACAGAGACTATGGTCTGAAAACAAAATCCAAGTTTTCTGCACACCCAGGAAAATATATGACAGCCTTTAGAGTATATGGTAGGATTGAGACCCCTCAAAGTTCCGGTGTTGTCAATTCATCTCTGATTGTCAAAGACATTATTATAATTTGATAACCAAAATCCAAAAGACCCCATAGCATTTAAATGAGAAATCATTTTATTAGATGCGCATTAAATGCTACGCGTTGTTCCTAGAGATACAAAGATAAAATAATATATCGTCCCCTCCCTGAGGTAATTGTGCTTTCATCATGCTAATGCACTATGTGCTTGAAATTCATACAGCTTTAAAACCTGTTATAAAATTTGATGTATATATAGCACATTAAAGTTCTATAGGGAAGTGAAAAGAAAAATGGTTTGTGAGAAAGGGCAAAGCATTAAATTCTTTGGAAAAGGAATTTTTTTTTATTTCCCTTTACCTGGCAATGGATTCACCTCATTGGTGCCTAAGCTCTGTAAACGGTTTTTACCCCTTGGCCAACCACAGAAGAATTGTCAGTTGTCAGAGGAAGGTGTATTTTAAAATGATAGGAGATGATTAGAGGTGCATGTCCTGCCATAATTTAAGGTATAGAGATGGATCATCCCAAAATTATTACATATTCAAGTGTCTCTCTATAAAAGATGAAAAAACAAAATATGAAATCACAAAATGATTTCCTTTGGCTGGGCAGAGCTGCACCTGTGTAGTGTATGAATGAGTTTCAAAATACATGGTAGAAATTCCACATATGGAAGCCAAATATCACAGAAAACAAGCACTGTAATGTGCAATAGAGCAGTTTCTTAAACGTTATTAGTTTGCATGTCTGCAAACTAATCACTAGATCCCCGTTATTTTTATTTTAACAAGGCTGAAGAGGAAAATTTGTTCATTTAGAGTATTATGCTCTTCGATGGCTTGAAGTTACAAGGGATTGTAGTTGCAGTATGGAGAACACAAGACAATTTAAAGATTATTGAGGTAATTTTTTGTTATGGTGCTGAACATCTAATAAGCAATTTTAAGTAATCCTTATGTCCCAAAGAGCAAGTGAAAACACATTCTCATTTCTTATATGTTGTATTCTGTATCTTAACAATGTTAAAAATACTGAAATGTGTGTTCTCCGTTATGTTTTTGTTCATTGGGGCAAAATTTAAAGAAATCGTTTCCTCTACTGATAGCATTCCAAAATGGGAATTTTATTAATTTTTTTTACTGAAGTTAATGATTTTTATCCCTATATGAAATTTTGTATACACTGTGATTGATGGAAAACAATGAAAAATGACATCCACCCAGTCCTGTTTCTTCAGAAAGTCATAAAATGGTTTTATTTATGTGTTGCAGATTGCCTTAGCTTTGCATTTTAGCACCACCTGGTGGACAAAATATCATTTTGTTTATTTTTTTTTTCTTTACTGTTTAAAATAGCCTGTATCCACACTGTATCCAATTATGACATATCTTAGTAGATATTTAATTGTAAAAGTTCTAAAGTTCAAGGATTAGTGCAAACAAAATAAGGTTTAAAAATCTGAGATATTTCTTGAGTAATAATGCCAATTTAAATGTCTGAGTTTTTTAAACCCTCATAATACATACAGATTTGAATAGCATTTTATATTCACATGCAAAAATTGATTTTTTCCACATTTTAATTATTTATCATGTATATTTTTTCTCAATAAAGAATTAAATAAGACCAAGAAGTTTTCTGTACTCTAGTAACAAATCATGGTTTAAATTATATTTTCTCTCCAAAATGCAGGTAATCACATTGTAAATAACACTTTATGAAGAATGTTCATACTGTAAATTCTTACCCTGTTGACATTTTGTGCAAAATTAAAATTAGTATTTTAACTTATACTATTATAAAATAAAACACTTTGATGTTCCTCTTCCCCTTGTAAATAAAATTCAATTATGGTTCTCAGTTTTTAATAGTTAGTTCTCAGTTTTTAATATTAGCTCTCAGTTTGTAATAGTTTTTAAATTTTTCCAGAAGATAAATTTGATAATATTTTCAAATGAAAAATACAAATATATTTAGAGCTAGCCTTGAGAATTTTAAACATATTAATCTTTGTATAGTTCCACATTTCTATGAAATATAGTGAAAAAGATAACCCTCAGATTTCACTATGTTCTTTTGGAATACACTACCTACCTATTCCCTGGTAAAATTAGGATGTCTATAAATTTGAATTGTGTGCTATTCAAAGACTTAGTAGCTATATAAGATCTGTTAATATTTAAATAGAAAATATGTTCTAGTCTCATATCTTTTGTGTGTCATTTAAAATCAAACTATAAGGGATAACCTTTATTAAGACATGCATCTCGAATTTAAGTTATTTACTTTGTCACTTTAAGAAAACACTTAAAATTCTCTCTCTTTTTCTCTCTCTCTCTTCTCTCTTCTTTTTCCTTTTATTTAAAGGCCTCGGGTGGTACACTGTAAATTCAGCATATGGAGATACCATTATTATGCCTTGCCGACTCGATGTACCTCAGAATCTCATGTTTGGCAAATGGAAATATGTAAGTTTGACCTACCTGGGACTTGGTTAATTGCCTTGGGTTTTTTAAATAAAATACTTTCTGTAAGTAAATGTGAATTTCAAATTAACTTAATGGCAATAGTGAACTGTGGGTACAAATGTAGGAAGGTAAAATTAATGTGTCGAATATGTCAAAAAATAATTCATGTCTTACATAACAAATGCTATTTTAAAATACGGCCAACAAACACATACTTCTTAGATCATATTAGTCTGAAAGATTCAACCTTAAGTGTTAGAAGTAGGGAAAAAGGCACAGTTCCAGAATATATTCAGCGGATTATAGGGCAGAGCTCAGTGGAAGATGACAACCTTTCTCCACTTACTCAGGTTTTCTGTTTGATGTGGCTTTGTACAAGCAAGATATATCAGTAGCCAGAGCCCTCAGATAGTCACTGGGAATTCGTCATCAGCATTACAAGCTTGCTTGTGGTGTTTGGCCCTGAAACCGTGTTGATGTTGTAGGGCTTATTTTACATTTAACATTGTCAATTTTATCGACATTTCTTGCAGATAGCAAAATCATATTTTTCTCAGGTGTGGAGGTGCAGATGGGTCTGGAATGGGGGGTAGAGATCCTGGTAGGTGCATGTAGAATGGCTAAGTATCTTTGCCTGATAGTGTCTTAGTTTAATTACCAAAATTAATGAAAAGTATCTGTGTGGTACAATTTTCCTATGCTGGACTACGGGAAACTAATGGCAGTTTGCAAGCTTCAAGTAGATATATGTTTCCCTGGACATGATACCAAAGTTTCCCTAGATCCTTGAAATGTTAAAAAAGATATTTGCAGAGGGAAAGAATTCAGTGGTCAAATAATTTATGAAAAGTTTCTTTATTGTAACACTTCTCAGAATCTTTCATATGTTAAGTAAGGCACATTATGAATTATCCGAGGGCCAGAGTTTGATTCATTTCCTAGGTTTATTTGGTCACACAACTTTTTTCCTCAAATATCTCCAAGAACAAACATTCTGAAGAATGCACTCTAACAAATGTGCTTAAACTTGCACTCAAGGGATGGTCCAACATAATCTTTTAAAATGTGGGTTCCGAAGTCAAACCAACAGGTTTAACCATATACTCGTTGTAGGACTCTGCACACATGATTTAAGCCCTATTTCCTCATCTATGCAATGAGATAATTATATTCTCCTCATGGTGTTGTTGTGAGCGTTACATGAAGTAATTCATATCAAAATACTTACCTAGCACTTGCCATGTGGTAGTGGCTTGACAAAGTGAGGTATTATGTCTGCAAGGCTGTAAACTCCTGACCACACTACTCTTGTGTGGCTGGAAAAGGAAAGGAAAGGAAGGTAGGCGAAGTAGCCCAGCACTCTCCTCCTGTTATCCAGTTCCCTGAAGGTAATTTTGAACTAGTTCCAGTTTTCTATAAACGTGGAAATTTGAAGTTCAGGCTTATGAGGAAAAAGTCTACTAGCATGCCCAAAATTCCAAGGGCCTGGAAGATTACCACATAATTCACCCATTGAATCAAGTTTCCTGCCAAAGTAAATGGAATCAAGTGGCAAAAAAACTCTTGCAATCATAGAAAATTCTAAGTATAACCCAGGGAGTAATTTTCACCTAAACTAAACTGGCACAGTGGTACTGGAGACCAAACAAAAATGACAATTTTCAAATTGATTGTTAGGCAGAAAGCTTCAGCAATAAATTGATGAGATGCGTACATGCTCTCAAGTCAGTCTTGATTTGTAGAAATAGTATACATGCTTTAATTTACTGTAACCACCTCAAAGACAAGGTGAAAGTTTGGAAACAAATGAAAGGAAGCAAACATGGAGGAAGGAGGGCTAGTTTCTCCCAGATCACACTGTAAAATCCCTATGAACGGAGATCATATCTCCCGGCTCACGCTTCTCAGCCCCACTCCGGCCACCTCTTCACCAGCATCCGCCACAATGCCTCGTACAGAACAGGTCTCTAATGGCTGTCAAGAGAGAGGTACAGTGCAATCATAATGAAGCCAGGCTGCTGAGCTCAAATTTCTGCTCTGCTGAGATTTAAATAACTTGGGAAGTTATTCAACCAAACTGTACCTCCATGGTCAAATCTATAAAGGAGGCTAATATTGTAACTTTAACTTACAGGGTTGTTAGAAGTGTTAGATCAAATAATTACCACATAGAAAGCCCAAAGAAAGCACCTCCCATAAAGTTAAGTGCTCAAAAATTAATAATAGCTATTACTTATTGCATATGAGAATGAATACAGAAATTTAAGTTAGTGGTCTAACATATTTTCCCATAATGAAGGAATGATTTAAGGCGAGGATTTATATTGCAAACCTGTGATAAGTCTAAAAGATTTAGAAGAATATTATTGATGTATTCAGATATTTAAGCAAGTAAATTTTTTAGACTCCAAGATTAACTTAGTAATTGATATTAATATGCTTTAAATGTAAGCCCCCATAGAATCTTAACATGTGCCACGTACTTTAACAGGTTTTGTCATATTTTATTTTCTGAAACTCCTTATGAGGTAAGGAAAGGAAGGATTTCCCCCTACCTTAGGTCACATTGCTTTTTACATAACAGAATTTTTGTGGGACCTAAGGAAGAAATGCATCCTATGTCTCCATGCTCTTGGCATAATTGTATACGCCAACCTGTATCTTATTTTGATGACATATTTTTATATGAAAGCCTTTGAGCTCTGTTTTATGACACAGATAGCAAAACTATGGATTGCAATGGTTAATCTGATTCTATTGCTTAATGGACATGATTGTTTTACAAAGGTAAATACTGTTTCTCCATGAAGAGTGATTAAACTCTGTCGTGTGTAAAGGTCAGCTACATTAGTTTTGGCTGAAAGGTGTGGGCATTTAAAATATGTGGATTAAAGTAAAGAATATGCCAAAGATAATTGCCCAGGGTATCTAAACCAGTATTTGCTGTTCAAATATGTACTTGTCGTGATACTTATCTGAACATCATTTGGCACATTTGTATGGTTGCTTATATATATATATTAATTTTATATTAAATATAATACCATCCATTGTCACTTTCAAAACAGTCACTAATTCTGTCCTCCTGATGCAAGAAAGGCTCAGATTCCTACAGCTCTGTCCTTTCATTTTCATACATTTAAACCAATACCTGAGAAGAACTTACAGTTTCTCTTCTTATGAGCAGTAATTTTCTGTAACCAAATATTTATATGAGGCTTGTATCTAAAATTTTTTTCTTGGACAGAAAGTATAGAGAGTGGTGGAAGAATATGGCCAAGGAAATTGTGTTATTCTGGACATAATCCTGAAACGTTTTGAATATGCTTGCTTTTAAAATATATTATTATTTTAATTTTTAGGAAAAGCCTGATGGCTCCCCAGTATTTATTGCCTTCAGGTCCTCTACAAAGAAAAGTGTGCAGTACGACGATGTACCAGAATACAAAGACAGATTGAGCCTCTCAGAAAACTACACTTTGTCTATCAGTAATGCAAGGATCAGTGATGAAAAGAGATTTGTGTGCATGCTAGTAACTGAGGACAACGTGTTTGAGGCACCTACAGTAGTCAAGGTGTTCAGTAAGTAGTCTGTGATATAACTGCTAAGTGGAACTAATGCTCTAGAGTATATTCTTTAGAAAGAAAACTGAACTCTCTGTAGTGTCTCTACATGAGGCATCTATACAGAAAGACTTTTAGAAATCTTCATTCTGCTGAGACGTGCTATCAGCAAGGAAAACAAAAATTCTGAAATTCAAATGGGTGATTTGCAATAAGGAACTAAAACAATATTCTCTATTGTTTTTCATATAAAAATTTCCTCCATTTGCCAGGTGTGGTGGTGCAGGAAGTTTGCTTGAGCCCAGGAGTTTGAGGTTGCAGTGAGCTATGATGACACCGCTGCACTCTAGCTCAGGTGAAAGAGCAAGAGCCTGTCTCAAAAAGAAAAAAAAAAAAGACTGTTATATTTACATAAAACACAATAAAACAATAATCATCGTCAAAGGAAAATAAATAAATAAATAGAAATTAAAATTTCTTGGGGTATGAAGTACTACTAGTGATAACTAGCATGTGATCTTAAATTTGTCTGACAGGTACAAATAAACTTTCTGTAGTATATACACAGATACATGATACATATATAATCATGCATATCATACATACATATGCATATCTTAGGCTGAATCACATGAAATTGTCATTTTGATATATAAAACAACAAAATGTGGGCAAATTCAAACTGTCTTGTGACTTAGAGAGCTAAACTTTCTATATGTATATTCATATATAAAAATAGAGAGAGACATTTTAGAGAGAAAGATATATATGTATCTCCATCCTGACCTTTAATGCTTATTGATTTAGATTTCAAAGTGTACACTTGGTTTAGAAAATTCTCCTAAAATAAGTTAATTCTCCAAAAAAAGTTAAACCACACCCTGAATGTGTCTGTGAGATACACCAAGGGGAGAAAGGAGGGTAGAGCAGGAAGAGGAGAAAATTGTAGAAGACACTTGGCGTAATTACTGTAGTTACTACGGCAAAGTTACTTCTCCTAATGATAATGTATAGTTAAGGTTACTGTGCAAATACCTATGCAAATGAAAGACTTAAGAAGTTATAATTAAAGTATTTCATCTTTTAAAATTCAAATAAAAAGTCCCACCACAGTTACATCACGATATTTTAGAAATTATAGGAGAAAAAAACAGATCTCAAAAGTTTCAAAATGCCAGTCTTTTTTAATTAGAGCAAAAGGTCTCACTTTTCAACTTTTTTCTGATAACTTGACAGGCCCTAGAAATTATTAAAATAAACAGGAACAAAGAAACCCAGAGGGCCTCCAACTACATCAAGTAACTCAGCATTTTTCCTGTTTCTCTTGTATGCAACAAAGTAAGTAGGTCTGTCCCTAAGTATTTATATGGACTTCAAAGCTCCTATGGGCTCATGATACGGATTCAAAGAATGCTTATACTAAAAAGGAAACCTTTGTTCTCCATAAGAACCTTGTAAAAGCATATTACATGTTTTCAGCTGATTACCTTTCAGCTTAGAAGGCACTTTCCAGAAGCCATTCACACTTGTCCATCATTTTACGAATCAAACCAAGGAGCAAGTGTTTGCAGTCATGCCTATTTCCAAAAACACCCCAGGTAATCTGCATCCTATACTTTCCAATGGTCCGTGCATTTTCTTTCTTTCTTTCTTTTCTTTTATTTCACTTTGATGTTATTAGGAAGATGGAGGGTGCACTGCTTAGGATGCTTTTTCTAAAGAGAGCAACCAAACATTTTTTGATGATGATAGCTCATGATGACATAGATATAACCAGACATCAAGAATGTGCCACAGTAGGTACAGAGATTAAGTCACAGCACTTTCAGCGGTATGGGTATTATCTGTCATTGTCAGGATTCTTTAAAATTATCAAATATCATGATAGTGTATAAAGGAATTGAGAAATTCAAGTTGTTCTGCTTAGAAGAATCATTTGAGTCATTTTTCAAATTGTCCGTTAAAAAAATAAAATGCCATACCAAAATCTAAAAAAAATTCCATATAATCTAATTCAATAAAATTTCTAAGCCGCTTTGGAATACAGAGAATTTCTATGATTGTGAAAACAAACTCACACCCCACATACTGCCAGCACCCCCTGCCCTCTTCTCTTTTGAATGTTGTTGAAAACAAAGTGATTCTCAGAAACAGAATTTGCATTCCAGGCTGTAGGCCAGGGAGAATTTACATAGACAAGTTACACATTCTTGAAAATGGTGTTTAGTAAGAAACTGTGAGACCCTCCAAATCCAGTGAAATGAACAGCATAGTTTATGATAAAGACAGTGTTTACAAGAGCATATAAGGGCTTTGCGGGGTTTTTTTTTTTTTAATGAATTTACTTTGGGTCACTTTTTGTGAAGCAAAAAGCAGCTGTGACAGGGGGACTTTCATTCTATGCATGTATATATTGCAGTCACTTAAGAGTTACTAAGCTCATCAATCAGTCCTCTGTTTCCCTCTGTTGAGTCACCTAGCAACGTGCACCATGTACCACAGAACTGAGTATAGTTAATGTGAGCCAATCCCAGATCAGCCTGCTGCATATTGCCATCCTAATGGCAAAGTCAAATTTTTTTATTCAAGCTAGATCCCATAACTGATGACTTTATTGTCCTTAATGTAGGTTTGTTTGTGTCATTTCAAGCTATATGTCAGATGCAAGAAATCATACCTATAAACCAGCCCAAATCCGAATAAATGGCATGTTTTGTCACCACTAATAAGCTTTGCCTTTTTTTTTTTTTTCCTGGAGTTGAATTGCATCAAAATCAAACTGCATTTAGTGTACATTTGAGGTTAATAAAACCATTCAGAAGCAAGTGCAGACCTTAAAAAAATTCCCAAAGATTCAGTCCAGTGATTATGCAAAAGGATCAGAGGTCCAATGGGTGCCCAGAGAGCCAGACAGCTGTCGGTGGTGAAATGGAAAATCACTAAGCTGATTACCAGGAGACCTCGCTTTGTCAGATCTCCTGCTAATTTCTGACCTTGGACAACTCACTTCACTGGTCTGGGGCTAAGATTCCCTCCTTATCACTAAAATAAACATTTTCCATTAGATGGGAGGTTTTCCCATTGTGTTACCGGGATCCTCTTCAGGAGCTAACAAAGAGAGTTGAGGAAGGTGAGGAGCTGCTTCTACTTGATTAGCTAGAATTCTGTCCATTCAATATTTCAAAGTTTTTCCACAATAATTTGTTCATTGAAAAAAAAATGGGGATGGGGGAGGCTCCAGCTCTAATAAAGCATTTAAAAAACCACAATCCATGCTAATCTGCAAGTCTCTTCTGCCCTGGTGGTGATTTATGGTATTACAGGAGGGCTGTTCCCATGACATGGATATGATGTACAGGAGGACCAATTCTTCTCATGGTGATGGGCAGTGTTTGTTGGTTTCAAACAGCGTTATTTCAGAGCTTTTATTTGGGTACTTTTCATTTGGGTACTGTTCCCAGTGCTTTATTGAGAATCCCTCCTCCCATCCACCTCCTGAAAGTCATTTAACCTGAAAGTAAATTTTTGGGGGCATGGGGAAGGGGAAGAAGCAGAAAATGACCATTTTAATAAAAAAGCTCTATACTGTATATTTTATTTTGATTCTTTAAATATAGGAAATGTTTTCCGTCTGGTGAGGAAAATATACCACGATTCCATGGACACATTAGTTTACTTAAAATACCTCATGGTTTATGCGGGGTGATTGCTAACAAGCACTTTTGAATCAACATAACCAGTGCATCTATTTGCCTTTTCTTTCTCCCTCTCTTATCAAATTGAGCTATACTCCGTGTGTGTGTGTGTGTGTGTGTGTGTGTGTGTGTGTGTGTTTTGAGACAATCTTGCTCTGTCTCCCGCCAGGCTAGAGTGTAATAGTGGGATTCTTAGCTCATTGCAGCCACAAACTCCTGGGCAGCCAGGACTACAGGTGTGTGCCACTAAGCCTGGCTAATTTTTCTCATTTTTTGTAGAGACAGGGTCTCACTATGTTGCCCAGGCTCTGTGTGTGGTTTTTGATAGTAATGCTAGTACGTTCTGGGTTATATAGTGCAGTTTTGCCTCCATTCCTGTATCCTCACCTGGCTGTGAGATGGCTAGATGTCAAAAATATATTTTTCAGTCAGTTGCTGATTTCTAGTTTTTCTGAAGGCTAATGTTCATAGCACTCTCTATGGGTATTAGAGCAAAAGGAGATATCTATTTTAGCATATTTCTTCCTAATCACTCGCAATCCCCTCACCACGATTTCCTTCTTCTCCAGGATAAGAATCTCACATATAATTCTACAGCTGATATAAAACAAAGAGAAAAGTAGATGGGAAAGTAAGATTATTTATAAAATGTTTCAAGTTGTACTAGATATTAAATGTAGCTTAGACTTTAATTATATATGATAAGAACTTAGAGGATATTAGTAAAAACCCTACAATTTATTTTGTTAAGAAAGAAATCATTTGAGTCATAACATTATATGCCATTTCTATAGATATTGGCACATACTACATGCTGCCATGAATATCAGCTCCCCTCCCCCAACACACACACACAACCCCCCATGTAAAGTACCATCAGATTTACAATAAGCATTATAAGATTTTTTTAAATCTACCTGTTTTATAATTTTAACTACTATAGTGTAGCCCTGTGATAATATAGCTCTTAAATACTTCAATTAAGATAGCCAGGTCACCAAAAAAGAAGAAAATGAACTAAAACATGCCACTTCCGTTTGATAAATGTTCAGTTGACTGATTTAGAGAAACTTAGTCAAGAATGTTCAGAAGAAAAATTTGGCTTAAGTTAGTGCCCTTGACTAAAGTACTTTAATAATGCAAGTAAATTTGTGACATTGCTTTTCCTTTCAATTCTATAGCTAGTTATGAATACTTGAATCATATTAAGATATAATTCACATAAAGCTTTTTTAAAACACTTTAGAATCAATATGCAATTTTGCTAAGATAGTACGTATCCACTTTTACAGCCCTCCAACTAATACCCATCAATTGTTACAACCTAATATAAAAGAAAATTACATACAAAATATGTAGTTAAAATAGAGGGTTTGAAACAAAATTTAAGGAGAAAATAACTCAAGCAAATGCAACAGATACTATCATTATTTTCACAATACTCACTGTGATTCTCTCTTCCCAAGAGAAAGATGAGTAATAATGTCAAGAGGACTAAACTTTAAAGATCCCTTTATCAGGTTTCAGTAGATATGCTACGGTTTCATTTTTTTTGAAATAGGAAGGAATTGTATAAAGCATTTATGGAAACAAAATACACATGACCACGTGTAAAGGACCAATGACTATAATAGATCAAGTGTTTATGGTTGTGTGTGCATTGATAAAACATCAGAGGCTTTACAAAGCAATGGTATACATTTGATAATAAGAGAAAGTGAGTACATGCCCAGCAGTTTTGATATTTGACTTCAGTGAACTGGGAAGTAGTGAAACTTGGCTAAGTTGCTCACCAAATCTTTGCATTTAGAGCCTAAATTTATGGGGAAGAGGGAATTTTCAAATATCTTCACATATTAAAGACATAATACTATTGAAGGAGAAACTAACAACCATATTTCCTTTTGTCCTGTTAATTTTAACTCTTGATTGACCACATAAATTAATTTAATATCTTACATCTGTTGAGCTCTCAGAGAGGATGCAACTTAATAACTGATTTTAGTTTCCAAAAACTTTGGCTTACTTACATAAGCTCCAAGAATTTTCCTTTTGTTTAAATATTTTGGATGCCTTCCTCTTTCAAATGTATTAGATAGTACCTTTTTAAAAAAGGGATTCCAAATAGGATTGAATGTTTTATCAATAACTCTGAGTGTTAATTATGAACATTAATAACAGTCTGTTAAAAGTTTTAACTATGAGCATTAATAACATTCCATTAAAATCATGATAACATCAAGACAGAAGGCTTTAACCTCCCACTCATAAGTTTCCCAGAAACTGGTGTCTATTTTTAAGGATTTTTCTTTTTTGGTAAGTTTTTTATAATTTTTTGGTCATCTTTCTAACAATCAGGTAGTCACATGTCACTTATTATTTGCCTTAATGTGAATTATCTCTGTTTTGCCTATCTATACTTCTATATTTATTTTTTTTCTCTTGTTCTGTGTTTCTTATGTTTTGTTTCCAATCAACGCGTTTGGAAACTAGATAATCATCATTGTGGAAATTGTATTAGTGGAGTTATGCGTCTAGAATTAATAGTAAATAGGCCCTCCTAAGTACATGAATTCAACACATAGGAGGATTTATTATTACTATTTATTATTTTAATATTATTCTAATTAGAATATCTAATATCTATTATTCTAATTCTAATTTCTAACATAAAACATACTCACAAAGGGAAATTAACTTAGATATTAACCCAAATAAGGTTACTCTTCAATATGATCTTTCTATATCCATTTTGCTACCCAAATACATTTTGTCATTTTTCTTGCTCCTCTATAATGGTCTGGGTAGTAACATGTCTGATAAATTAATTCCAAATTGAGTAATAATTGTACAAAAGCCAATTGAGTTTGGTTTGGTAATCTAAAGTAAAAGTATTAGAGGTGATAAAACAATATGAGTATAAAAAATAGGTGTTTGTTTAAATGAAAATAAAATAATTCTGATCCATGAGGCTCATGAAAATCAGTGACAATGAGATAATATACATTTTCTGTAAACTGATTGTTGGAGCTATTTTTTGAACTCCTGACCTTGAGCAATCCTCCCTCCTCGGCCTCCCAGAGTGCTAGGATTACAGGCATGAGCCACCGTGCCCGGCCTGTGTTGGAGCTATTTTTAAAAAATCACAAAATCCATAAACAATAGAAAATAGGAGATACGAATAAAATAACTTAAAATCTGTTTAAATAATAAATTGTTCCTGAAGTCTCTGTTAGGATTTATGCTTATAGAATTTTTTATATTTAAAATGCTTCTGCCCATCATATCAGGTTTCAAATTTGAAAGATTTCTTCTAGTTTCGTATTGTGACTTGACTTGAGATATAAAGTTTGAGATATTTAGGAAATTTGGGCTTCAACATCCCTTAACTAGCTTTCTATTTCCCATGATTCTAGAGCAATGTTTCTTAAACTTTATTGTGCTCAAGAATTCCCTAAGAATTTGTTTAAAATATAGATTTATGGGATTTTCCCCAGAGATTTTGATTCAATAGGCCACATAGGGCTCAGAGAACTTCATTTTAAACAGGTAACTTTGTGATTTTGATTCATGTAAATTAATATCTTCACTTAATGAGTTGGGATGAGTTGGAAGTGGTTGATAAGTTGAAAGAGGCCATGGTAATCAATTACAAATAATATATCTTATATAGTTCATTAGTCTCAGTTTCACTATCAAATCCATATTCACTGCTTAGAAAGCATCTAGAAAGCATTATAGATATTTTATTCAGAGGACTTATAAGTACTGAAAATAATATTTAAGATGATAAGGCAAATATTTGGAAAGGGTAGACCTAACAGATTTACTAAATCCAGATTATATGGTGAAATCTTTTTTTTATTCTATTGCATGTTCTTCTGTTTGGAGTAAATGAATTATAGTTGCTGTAAATCAAATCAGAGATGTCTTTTTTTTTACTTTGTGCTTAAAACCTCTCTTGACTTTAGAGCAACCATCGAAACCTGAAATTGTAAACAAAGCACTGTTTCTCGAGACAGAGCAACTACAAAAGGTAAGACTTAGCTTTTGACTACCTGGTGTTAAGTGCCTTCTTCTGGTCTCTGATACTAGAACAGAGTAAGATAGACTTTGCTGTTGTGGTGTAGACAATGTTGCAGGTGCCAATCAGAAAATATGCACAGGTATAGAGAGAGTACGCTGTGACCGTGGGGACATCAAGGAAGGTGCGGTCATTTTGGAAGTGAGGTCTTTTTTATTTAAATGAACTGGATGTTTAATAGAGTCATGAAAGATGAGTAGATTTTCTCCAGGGCAAAGGTATAAAGGGCTTTCCAAAAGTATGAAATAACAGGATGTGAAAGGGAATGATATGCTGAGGAAACAGCAAGTTTCAGCATTGCTGAAACTCTAGGTGCTAAGACAGAAAGCAGGTAAGGGCAGTAAGGGACAAATCTGGAGAGGTAAAAAGAGGCAGGATCATGACAAGTCATATATGCCATGTAGTGAGTTTGGACTTTGTGGACAAATTAAATTATTGAAAGTCTGAAGTAAAGACATGAGAATATCAGATTTAAACAATCACATTAGCAGAGGTGTGGAAATAACCTGTACTAAACAGGAGACAAAGCTGGAGTTCCATATATGGGCACACCCATTAAATAACAGTCTCATCTTCCCTAACTAAAACACCTAAATTTTCCTTGGTGGGGTTGGAAGGTTACCAAAGTTCAAAGTCCTTTGAGTCAGATTAAATTTTACTGCATAATATGATTTGATAAATACCAAATATTAAAGTTAAAATATGTAGAAGAAAGTGGTAGAGATTATAGAGCATGGTAAGTATATATAGTCTAAAATACATATATGTGTGTGTGTGTGTATATACACATATATAGTGTGAGACTAGAGAGGAAGCTCCATTTTAACACTGTAAATGATTCTTGCATATGAAAATCTATGAAACTTGGTAATAGTCAATGTTAGTGTAGTCATAAAACATTATTTAGTTAATGTTAAAAATGAATTGTGTCAAAATGAAGCTAGTAATGCTTTTAAACGAATGCAATTTCATTAATAGTGACAGCATCTATTGCACATTTTAAAATGAACAAGATTGTATTTTTAAATACAAGACATTGTTTTTATACTAGAGAGCACACATTCATTCCTTAGTATTAGAAAATACATGGACCAAGAAACCTTTGAATGTGATCGGCTTAAAAAAAAAGAAAGAAAGAAACCTTTGGAATAATTCTCCATTGCCTGAGTGAGGATTCTGGTCTTAGCAAATTGACATACTCAGATTGAACCAACATAATAACATTTCTTTTTTATTTTGCAGTTGGGTGACTGCATTTCAAAAGACAGTTATCCAGATGGCAACATCACATGGTACAGGAATGGAAAAGTGCTGCAACCCCTTGAAGGAGGTGGGTATGAGGTGGGCAATAAATTCAGACAACCTATTTTGACTTTCTCTTGTCTTGGAATTCCTTGAAATATCTAGGATCTAAGTGTGTTGCCCTCTTTGATCTGTGACTCTATGTTTTGTTAGGTATCCACTAAATCATTAAGTGATTTTTTTTAAAACACCATTTTTAGTACATGTGCAGAAAAATCAAGAGCAGAGAAAATTACCTCTGTATATGGCATGTTCTAGAAGTTAATTAAAGTGAGTGGGATGGGATTCGAGGATTCTATTTCTATGCCTCTGATTCATAGTTTTGAAAAGACATCATACCTCACTACATGTCAATTTTCTCTACCATTGAATACAGTTAGAAGGGCAAAACCATTTCTCAAAGGTCTTGTGATGTTTAATTAAGGTTTATAACTGTCCAGTGAAAGATCCTATCATTAGTGTTCTTTATCTTCTTCAGCGGTGGTCATAAATTTTAGAAAGCAAATGGACCCAGTGACTCAGCTCTATACCATGACTTCATCTCTGGAGTACAAGACAACCAAGGCTGATATACAAATGCCATTCACCTGCTCTGTGATATATTATGGACCAACTGGCCAGAAAACTGTTCATTCTGAACAAGCAGTCTTTGATATTTACTGTAAGTAACTCAATTATAATTATGTAATTTAATGTGTTAGAAATAATATTTAAATGCCATTAAACTTTGAAGTCCCAGTGCAATTGCTTTTTAAATTCTACTTCCAACATCCACCCCATATCTATGGCATCTAAATAATCTCTTCTTCCTTGGGAGAACTATAGAATAAATGCTGTTCATCTTATAATATCTTTCACTTTCTACTTTACTATTTATGAGCATCTCTTCTGTATTCTGCTAGATGCTAAGTCCCTTAAAGATAAGATCTCTAATTTGGTCAGTTCCTTCTGGTAGTCTCAGCATTGGCACATTGTCATGAGTTTTATAAGAATTCCAAGTGCCTTCTGATCACTTTCTGTATGAATGACAGGGTAATACAGACTTATGACTGGCTGGCTTTCTAAATAAGGGATTGCCATTTTAATAAAGAGATTTATTTTAATAATGTGATCAATTGCTTAAGATAGATAGGATGTTATATTCTAAGATACTTTGGTTAACTACATCATAGATTTGAAACAGGATATTAGAATACAAAGGAATCTTCATGGTCATCTGCTCTAACTCCATTATTTTACTTATCAGTAAAGTGAAGCACAAAGACTTGCCCTAAATTAGCTACAGAGATTGGAATAGAATCTTTTTCTCCTTTGTGGTGCTCTTGTAAGACAGATGCCAAGATCGTCCAGTGATGAGAAGCAAAGATGCTGGTATTCCATACCCAGTGCTATCAATTACTGCGTGTTTCCTAAAAAGTAGCTTCATTACACTAAATCTCAGTCTTTATATCTTGAAATGGGAAAAATATAATACCTTACTCATAGTGTTGTTAGAGAGATTAAGTGAAATCACAAATCCAAAATAGCACACTGAATCATATGCTAAATGCTCATTATTAAGTACTATTGTCATTCTTACTCTATGATCATTATCACTCCATAAACATAGAGCTGGAGATACTTTTTGAGAAAAAAATGCAATAAAGGATTTTTATTATTATTTAAAACGAGTCAAACATTCTTGTACTATTGCTGTGTGTTCTAGAATGACCTAGTACTTCTACATCTATTCTGGAGAAAAAGCAGAAATACTTTCTCAGCCTGTGGAAAATTTCCACTTATTTACATTTCTATTTTGGTTCTGTAAGGCAACAATCTTATATCGGGACGAAACTGAAATTCCAAACTTGCCTTATTATTAAATGATTTTTTTGTCTTAAACTTGGTAAGTAAATTCCAACTTTATTTAAAAGCAAGAAATTAGAGTACTTCATCATGTATAGCTTATCGAAAATCAAATTGTTATTTCTGTAAGTGAAAGTAGAAAGTAGAATTCTTTCTGTTTCCAAATATTCAATTGGAAATGAATCATGTTGGTGTAAGTGCAGAGGTATAAGACAGGAGAAAACATCAAGACAAGCAAAAATAATTATGAAATTGGCCAAAGAAAGAACAAGAATTTATGTGAGTGTCTGGCATGTGGAATTGGGTGGGCAGAGAAATCAATCCTTGGATGTTAAGAAGTATATGTGGAGTACTACTCAACCATTAAAAAGGATTGATTAATGCCTTCTGCCACATTTTGAAAGGAATTGGTGTCCATTCACTTACTTGGAGTAAAGTATCTCTAGAATGGAAAAACAAACACCACATGCACTCTCTAATAAATTGGAACTAACTGATGGGCACACAAGTGCACAGAGGGAAGTAAAAGTCATTGGACATCAAACAGGGGGAGGATAGAAGAAGGGGAAGGACAAAAACCAACCTAATGTGTACAATGAACACTATTCAGGTGATGGGCAGGTTTGTAGCCCTGACTCAGGCCATGTAGCAAAAACATCTGTACCCCCTTACTATTTTAAAATTTTCAAAAAAGAAGGAAATGATTTTACCATGCAGGCTGTGTAGAGTACACTTGGCATGGCTTCTGAGAAAGCACAATGTGTGCAGTACTGGGCATCATGGTGAAGATACAAATAGGTTTAAGACAAGTCCTGACATTCAAGGAGCTTACTACTCCAATAGAGAAACAAGACACATGTCAGAAGGAAATTGTCAATGAAAGGTTGCAAGTGGTAAGTCCACGGGAACTCAGTAGAGTCCTGAAAAATCAGGTCCTCAATGACAGTTATTCTCACCTCTATTGTGCATCAGGGAAATATGAAGGACGTGTTAGAATACAAATTGCTGGGCCCCTCTCTTGAGTTTCTGATCCAGTAGGTGTGAGGGAGTTGCTTTACTCTGTACATTTGTAACAAATGTCCCAGTGATGCTAATGCTGCTGATCTAAGGACCACATTTGGGAAACTACTGCTCTCGGAAGACTTCCGAGAAGAGAAGCAGAGAGCTAAATGGAAAGGACAGAAGCATAAATGCAAGAAGAAAAAAAAAGAAATAAGTTTATCTTGAGAAAACTTGAGAAAGATGCACTAATCCACTCCTTCCTTACTAACTCTATTCGATCAGTAATGAAGTTTTAGAGGATCTGACTCTTTAATCTTTGTGTTTATCTGATTTCTGCCTTTCAGCACTGCCTGAATTTATGCCCTCATTCCTTCTTGCTTATATTTCTGCAGTGAATTCCAAAATAGTATTCCTCCTGTCTGCCTACCCTTCTCTGCTCACCCCCAAACTTCCCTTCAATCTGCTGCCAGAAATATTTCTCTAAAGCACAAATTTAATAGTGTTACTCTTGTGATTAAAATCCCTCAATGACAAGTTTGTTGTCTTCATAAATAGATTGAAAGCTCATTGAGGCAGGAAATAAGCTGTTTTCAACTTTGTCACTCCAGCACTTAGTGCTTGCACAAAATAGATGCTAAACAAATGGATAAATGACTGGACAGAAGAATAAATGAATAGAAGGAAGGAAGAAAATTTGAGTAGACCCCTTTGATTATAATGTAGGACCTTATGTGGAGTAGTGAAATATAAGTTTCCACTTGAGCTAGGTTCAAGCCAAATTGTAGATACCAGTTTAAGGGTTCTTTATTTTAAATCTTTACATGTTAAGAATGTGAAGGATTATGAATATAATTTTAATATTCAAAGCATTCCTTCAGAAAACTAATTCAGAGAAAATATTTATGAAAGAATAGAAAGGAGGGGGACTCTGGCGAGGAACCAAATGAAATGTTATGGCATTGCTTCAGGTGTAGGCTAATTAGGGCATGGATTAGAGAAGTCATAGTGGAAATAGAAGGGGAGAATCAGATGCAAAATATATTATGAAGTATTGCTCATCAAGACTTGGTGATTGAGTGGATAGGAGAGGAAAAAGGAGCAAGCAGAGAAATGGGCACAAGGATGACTTACTAAGAGGCGGAGTGAAATTTAAAGTCAGGGGCAAAGGGACAGCAAGAGATCATTAATTTTGAAGTAGGCGTGTTAGTGGACATCTAAAAGGTCACTGTTAAAACACAAATGTGTTGCATTATCTCTTTGATGATAGTTTAGTTGTTTAACAGAGCGGAGCCTATTAAAAAGAGAAGGCAGAGAAGTGGAATTTTGAAATAGAGGAGGAAGTCATACAGATTGCAGTCCCTGGCTGTCCTGGTGGCAGCCTTGATCAGAGATGTGCCACTCAAACCTGGGTGTTAGTCAGAGAAGAGCCACGTAAAAGAGTGAGAGAGGCCCAGAAATGGAAGGTCAGTAGGGCACCAAAATCAAACTTTATTTATTTACTTTTCAACTTTACTAGGAATTGCTGGTTTGGTTGAGAAACTACCTCAGGCAAATCCAGAAAAATAAATAAAAAGTATATTAAACCAAATCACCGTTTAGCCTCAGAATGTTCTGGGCAAATATTCAGAGAAGTCCTTTCATAGAGAAAAGGCAAAGAAGCAATCTACAATAACCCTTCTAAGTTTTTTCTACACTTTAATGTAGAAAGATAAATAAATGACTGCAAGAGATGGAAAAAAGTCTCCCAAACTACCACATATTTGTTTCACCTTAATAGCTAACAACAAAAAGTTCTTCGTAGATAATCTTGAATGCCACCAGTTTGAAAATATAAACATATACCTCAATAGTTATTAAGTCTTGTGGGAAAGGTTCATTAAAAAAGAAACCCTTTGCATCATATGATTTCAAAATTCATTGTTCATCGTATTATCCAGCTGTATAACAAATGGATAAGTTAGAAAGTGGGTCATTTAGAATTGCCACCACCATCTCCTTTTATTTCCTGTTTGCTAGATATGGTCCACTGTATCCAGCTTTTAATTTCTTTAGCATTCTACTGTTGAGCAGTAGCCTGTACTAAAGAATACCCTGTAGCACTATTTTCTCTCTAAGTATGACCAAAGCGGAATGAAACATGCATCTTGGCTCCAATGAATAGGTCAAAATTACAACACATTTGAAGTCCTGTTGATTGTGTTAAGGGTCTCTCTCAGTTCATAAGATTTATCTTTTTGAAAGCAGATTTACTCTCTTGCACGCCAAATCCTTGGAGGTGTTGTTTAGCTCATGTCTCTTTTTAAAATTTAATATGAAGTATAATTATGTAATATGAATACAATGGCGCCTAATAACTTCACCTACTTTGCTAGCTGATTTTGCCTTTGCAAACTATAAAATTCATATAATACACTTAAATTTCCTTATCATAAAATCATACAGTGAGATTTTTTTTCCTACTGGTCTTTTACACGTAAAATAATTACGGTCATTCCTATCTCAGTTAAAGACATTTTTCCAAGAAGAAATTGATTTTTATGCAACAGGGTTTCCTTGTAGTTTGCTCTAACTAAGATTAGTACTTGGTATAGTAAGTGGCTATTAACTTCAATCCTTCTCTAAAAAGATATATTTAAGTAATTACCATTACTAGCTTCTTGAGAAAATTGCACATAATTTAGTCATTTATATTGTATGCACAGAGTAATTTGGTACTTGATGAAAATGGTTAACTTGTGTTTGTGACTCTTGCAGATCCTACAGAGCAGGTGACAATGCAAGTGCTGCCACCAAAAAATGCCATCAAAGAAGGGGACAACATCACTCTTAAGTGCATAGGAAATGGCAATCCTCCTCCTGAGGAGTTTTTGTTTTACTTACCGGTAAGTGCTAAAGTGTTACTTGAGCTCGACTACTATCATTTTGTCCTGTTGGTTGGCTTCTGACTGACATAAGAATTGTACATACGTGGATAGATTAAGTGAAAAAGAAAAGTTATTCTCGGGGGAGAGGGACACTGCCTATAGAATGTCTTGTGAAAGCTTTCTTGGCACCTGCCAATTTTGTTGCCTTTTTTCTCATTGTTGAGAGATTTCAGGGAAAAGAGGAAGAAAAGCAAAAACAAACAAAAAACCCCGACCAGAAGAAGCCATAATGGCAAAAACTAACGTTTAATTATCCAAATAAGCTATGGGAATCTGCTCTTGAGAAGGAGATAACAATAAAATGAAAACTGATGACAGCAAACGGTCTGGTGTGGACTCTAACTCTACCTACAATGTGGTCAGAAACACACTTCTGATCCTCTGAAGTAGAAATAGTTCTGTTGCATATTATATTTAGATTGATAGACTAATGAATGCCGTGGGCTCTTTCTTGTCCTTGGGTATAATCTTGAAGAACCAGTTCCTCAATTTTTATTTATATCATTGCTGAAAGAAAGGATATACATAGAGGACACTTTGGAAAATTCTTTTAGGATGTGTTCTGAATGTCATAGTGATATGGAACAAAACTAGGAGAAAGGTCTGTCTGAAGATAGTTGTTTATTCTTCCACAGCTTTCTATTTGACATTACCTTGAGGGAAGCCATATAGTAATACAACTCAATACTGCATTTAATGCAGGGATGTGCTCACAAATTTCATCCACTTTGTGTCTTAGTAGTATTTAAGAATGTCATTCACTACATTATTCAGAAGAGTAGAATCAGCAATTTCTTTTAGCCTTAGTTGTTGACAAAAAACTTTGTTTCTGCCAAAAAATTGACATGCTATTTTTGTCTCATTTTCAAAAGGGAATTTTGAAACTAATTAAGTTTCCACTTGGCTATCAGGGATGACAGAGCCAAATTTGTGTCTCAGTTTTAGCAACAATATCTGCTGTTTATCTATTTTTGTTGTTGTTGTTGTTAACGTATACTCCTACTCCTACTTATATTTTCCTATTCATAATGTGTTATTTTTTCCCTCTTTTTCTTTCTTTTCTCTTCTTTCTCTCTTCTTTCTCCCTTTCTTTCTTTCTCACTCTTCTCCTTCCATCTTTCTTTCCTTCTTTCCTTCCTTATTGCCTTTCCTTTTTATTTGGATATATGGCATGTGTTCTTTTAAGCTGCCTCAAATCTTTTTGTCAAATTAAGTAAGGCATAAATATAAAAATACAACGTTGGTCATTTTTCAAAAAATCTCCTTTAAAACTCAAACAAGAACCATGCTGTAGATAAAATAGATGTCATCAATACAACATAAATTAGCTCCTCAAATTCCTTGGAACCAAAATATTAAAGTTTTCTCCAGGAATCAGATGTTGGTAACAAACTGTACTCTTTTTTGTCTAATCAATGAAACATGTTCCCTTTTTTTTTCCATATCTGAGAAAATACTATCTTCACATAGAAATACAACTGTTCTCATTACTATAGCTACTAAGTATAATCATCTGACATTTTGCCTCTATCAAAAGGGACAGCCTGAAGGAATAAGAAGCTCAAATACTTACACACTGACAGATGTGAGACGCAATGCAACAGGAGACTACAAATGCTCCCTGATAGACAAAAAAAGTATGATTGCTTCAACAGCCATCACAGTTCACTGTAAGTCACCTACTTCTTCATTACCAGCCTCACTTCAAAGGCCTTTAATAGTCTAATGTAGCTACCTTTTCAGATAAATTTCACCTATATCTTTCTTAACTTGGTTTCAGTAGACACTGCAGAGAGCATCAGAGTAAGCTCAACTTTGCTTCAAATTTACAAAGCAATGTTAAAACCTTGCATGGATCTGATAATTGCAACTTTCAATAGTGGTAACATTCCATTTTCTTTCAAAATGTCCTCAATTTTTAGTATCAATAAACGCTATCCATATGGATCTTAAAGAAACAACTCATTATATATTTTAAGAGGATATTTAGATATTCCTGACATTCACAAGGTTTGTGGTTAGCCCAGGAATGTGTAGATTATGTATCATTTTTTATTACAGAATAATATTAATACCCTAAACCAGGCAACACAAAGTTACTATGGATTCAGTTTTTGGAAAAACGAGATAGAGACCATTAAAAGTTGTTTATTGGCTAAATTTATTCTATATAGAAGGATAGAAAGTTTCTGGAAACAAAATCTCTTCAAAATCAGCTTGAACATATCTTTTCATTAACTTTTAATCTGCTTTTGATTTCCAGATACTCTGAAACTTATATTTGCCCCAGTGTGATGGAAACAGAAATACATAACAAACAGACACTTAACTTGAGTTCTTTATTTTGTGATTCATGAGAGTCCATACTATTGGTGTACCTGACACATCATGGGAACAGCAAACTAATAACTCACACTCTACCCCAGTGACACTAGAATGCACACAGCATCCTTTAGGAAAATACTCATCTTACTTGGAAGTATAGAACAAACTTTCTAATAAGTCCTTTGCATCCAACAGTACCATCATTAATCTTTCCTCTAGACGTGGTCCACTACAATGCCACTAACTAGGAAGAGACATCAGAAATTGTTCTGAACACTTGGTTGTAAATCTTTCACTCTAATCATGATGCTTGAAAAACATGTGAGATAGGAACAAAAACATTAAGGGAGATACAAGGGGGTACACTGGGGAATAAAAACCAGATGGTTGCTTTTGATTGTCTGATGTTGGAAGTGCACCCTGGAGAGTCCTATAAAAACAGTGGACTGTTAAGAAATGTTCGTAGCTGGGCCATTTCTCTGTTTACTCCATATTCATGTCTCACAGATTTGAGTGTGTGTGCCATCAGGGGCTAGTTAGAGGGAAAGCAGTGACCTCTCAGTATAATAATAGTGCTAGTTTTCCTCTATGGACCAGTCAGTCATGGGACCATTTATCCAGCCTGCTCCATGAAAAAAATAAAATAATGAAGTGAGGGAATATAGCCAGCAGATAGAATTGCCTCTGAGAAAGTCCTCTGATGTCACTGTTCATGATGTCTGTGGACCAATAATCAATAATCCAGTGCCTTAGAGATGGTGTGCTGTGCTTATGTTTAAGAGATGCTAGGTACATAGGACTTTAAAAGAAGATGGTTCTTATTTGTATTACTTCTAGATCAGGCAGAGAGGGATAGATAGTAGAATGACAAAGCAAAAGACTAGGTGACAACCACATAATGCCTAGATGATCAGCTGTGATAGGGGGAAATTAAACAAAAAGTGTGTAACAGTTTAATTAGATGTTAGTGCATTTAATTAGATTGAAATGCATTTTGATTTTTATGAGTAGACTGTAACATTGGGTTTTAGGGCCCTATTGCTTTTCAAAAGCTGAAGAAAATATTGCAAGTAAATCAACATTTGACTCTAAACCATATAAAAGCAAAAAATCCTATTTTTGCCCACTTATTGTTAATAGCTTGTTTATTTTCCAAAAATAAGATTCATATCCTTTCCCCAAATGACTAAAGGAAGTGCAAATAGAGAAACACCAACCCATTCCTGCACATGTTTGCAGAACAGACCTCTCATAAAGACTCTCAGCCTACAAATTCCCAGTTGCTGATGAAATAGTGACTATTCCTCTGCCAGTTCATGCACACATAGATTCTTCATCAGAACTTTCAAAGTTCATAATTATCCTTTAAAATCTTTCATCTTCTCACTGGCAAATTAACTATCCAGCTAATAAAAGCTTCTAACTCATTTTCATCTAAAGATAATTCAATCAAATATTCTGAGGAAATTCCACTTTTCTATGTGATGGTGCATTTTTAATATAATGAGAAACTTTGAAAGCATGCTCCTTCCCTTCACCCATTCAACAATACTATTTGAGAGCCTACCCTGTGGAAGACACTGTGGGTACATCAGTGACAAATCAAGTCATAGTCACCACATTTATGGTGCTTGCAGTCTAACAGGAGAGACAAACATTTAAAAGGATGTTGCATAAATGCCTGAGGCAATGGACACCCCAATACCTTGATTTGATTAATTCACATTGTTTGCCTATATCAAAACATCACATGTACCCTATAAAGATACACAACTATTATGTATCAATAATAATTAAAAAGAAAAAAAATGATGTTGCAAACAATCAACAAATTGCCATTATAACATGTAAAACTAAGGAGAAATGTGGAGTGCAATGGCAGGTCACCATACCCTAGAATAAAGTCCTAACTCCATGCATGGCCCTTTGCAGTATGGCCTCAAATAACTATACAGGTTTCCTTTCCATGAGCTATCACCATTCATACCAGGTTATGCACCATTGTGACATGTGCCAAGCTCTCTCACCTCTTTGCCTTTGCTTATATGGCAAAAGTTTTCCCTACATCTCCACTTATCAACTGTCAGGGGCCACAGACATGCAGTGCCCCCTAAACAAATCCTTTATTACTGCTTAGAAACTGGATAGGTTCTGTTCTCTAAACTCCTAATAAGTCTTTGTTTGTACCTCTGTTTGTAGCCTGTCTTTAATCTTTCAACAAATACGTATTGAGCTCTTAATCTGTAGCAGGTTTACTGCTAGGTACTGATCTCATGGGCTGTATTGTTGTCAGTTGAGTGCATAATACCTCTACCTCATTAAATTCTAAGCTCATTATTCATCTCTGTGTCTCCCATCAGTTCTTGGGACATAGTAGCTGTACAGTAAATGTTTGTTCAATTGAATTGGATTTTCCTCATATAGATCATACCATACTATGACAGCAAGAGTTTTACAGAAATTAGCTTTCATCTGAAAGATTATGTATTCTTAGATGCATTTATACTCTGTTTTGAAAAAATGATTTCTGCTGACAGTGTACCTAATAATAGATCTTCTTTAAAACATCAATTGCATGAGAAATGGAATAGCATTCTTTAAAAATATCTACTACTATAGTCAATTCCCTCTGGAGAAACACATAGACTACCTCATAGTTTTTCAGTTTATCACCTGCTGTTTAAATATACTTGATTTTCCAACATTTATGCCTTACCATCTCTTTTTATAATATTACCTAGTCATCATCTTTCTTTATTTTCTTCCAGAAGTGATTTAAGATTTTTTTCTTAAGGTGATATATCATAGGGAAATATTGATATGCTCTCAAAACATCAATCATGTTAACTGCAAACAAATAATTAATGAATTAGATTGACCATTCACTTGTCCAAACTGGTCTCAAAGCTGGCCTGAGAAACTAGGCTGATTATGCTACAGTCATTATTTGAGTCACATAAATCAGTTCTGAATTTTTAACTGCAGTTAGAAGATTTTTTTTCTTTCATCTTTTCTTTTCTAAAATATTTTTACTGTCTTACATTCTTGGAGTTTGTATTTTAAGCAGATTTTCTGGTTCACAGATTTGGATTTGTCCTTAAACCCAAGTGGGGAGGTGACCAAGCAGATTGGTGATGCCCTGCCTGTGTCATGTACAATATCTGCCAGTAGGAATGCAACAGTGGTATGGATGAAAGTAAGTGTATTTCTCGGTACTATACTGCTCTTTGGACTGATTTCTTTTGCACTTTATATTATGTCCAAATGCATACATTCTCAGGTATGTCTATACAGCCACATTCCTTCACTCTCTCTCAGTAGTAATACAAATCAAATCAGAATAAAATTTTAGGGGCACTCAACAACAGGTTGGCATCCATAATTGATGCTCTAAAACTTAGTTTGGGGTGTTATTTTAATTATGTGTATATGTTAAGTACTTACATGCATATAAGTGTGTGTGTACATACACACAAACATAGTTATATACCTAGGGCTTAAAAATTTACAATATGTTTTAACTTACATTATTTTTACACCATGCTTACAACAACTTTATACAATATGAAGGTTATGTATTGTTTCCTCCGTGTTACTCACAAAGAAATTGAGGCAAGAAGGCTCGTGACTGACAGAGACGAGACTCAGCACCAGCCTTTCTGATTATAAACACTATGCTTTGATAACACACCTCTTTTCTCTCTGCTGCTGAAACTACTGCTAAGTTTCTGAAAGCTAATTGCACTGTACTAGGAGCCTCTCAGAAGGAATATCTTTTCATCCCTGGGCCACAGTAACACCTAGAACATAGTGGAAGCTTAAAAAGTATTTCCTGAGTGACTGCTTATATCCTTCTAATTATCTGAAATGTAGGCTGTTACCTGGAGACTCATTGCTATCTTTTTAGAGTGAGAAAGTTGGATTGATGATTGGTAATTTGAGGCAAGGTTATTAGCAAAGGAAAAAGTCCTGATTATGATTCCTCCACTTAAATCCTTGGCTAGGATATCCTGACACCCAATGCCTTTGTTTACGAGAGCATCACTTGCAACAAGAGCCTTAACCAGTGATATATTGAGAAAATACACATACCGTTTGAAATAGAAGTTGAAAAGAATTATCTTTATAAAAAAGTTGTGAAGAAATTTATTGCTAGCGTTTCTTTTCAATGAAAATATAAAGTATTTTGTATGGCTTTACTCTCTGCTCTTTGATCCCTTTGAATGCTTAATTCTCTGTTACTTGCTCTCTTACTCTTAGAGCTGTGTTTCTGTTTCACTCTCTTTCAACCAAAGCCTCATCACAAATTCTTGTTCTCTAAGATAAAATATCACCCCATAGACTGCATATTTAACATGAAATTTGTATTTGTAGTAGTCAGTGATCAGAAGTCTAGGCAAGTTCTAGGTAACTAGTCTAATATAACAGCTGTATAAACACTCATAGCAGGTTTTACTATAGGACCTAGAGAAACTAAGTTTACTGTGGCTATAACAGTTTTTGACATCAACTGCAGTCGCTATATAATCTTAGGATTATGTTTAATTGCCTGCTTAGAACATTTCAATTCCTAGTAAAATAAGACTCTTTTCTGTATATCAGGTGATTTTCTAAATTAAATGTTACATTTTCTTTGTTTTTAGAAATTAGAATAGAAACGTAGTGAAGGGCATCACATGGTAAGAGATCTTTTGTCCTCTTCTAATAAAGCCTCCTGTCCCATGCAGGGGCCCCATCTTGGTGACATAATCTAATCCCAATTACCACCCAAAAATCCTACCTCCAAGTACCATCAGCATGAGAATTTAAGGATTAAGTTTCCAACACAAAATTGGGGTATGCTTTCATACTACAGCACTCTGTAATGGATCCCTTATGCTGGTAACTGTATGCTATAAAATGACTTTCAGTCATTTATACCCATCACTGATTAGGTACCACAAGGCTCTGTGTCTGTCAACTCTAGATCTACATACACCACAAAAAGTTGGTACTATCAGGAGAAAACTTTCATTAATGTAAACATGTAGCATTATTTGTATAATTAACTCCTTATAACAATTCAATATGGAAATATTATCATCCCATGTCACAAATATGGGAACTGAGTCTCACAAGTTCATGAACTTGTTCCAAATTATAAATTCAGTAAATGGAAGAGTCTGAAATAAAACTCTGATATGTCTGATTCTAAAACTACAAAGGAAAAAGATAATCTATTTTTAAAAGCATCTGATGTTAAGAAAAAGAAGTTTGTATTTTTATTACACCCAGAAGAACAGTTTTAGGCTTAATTATTACCTAATAAATACAAAGAGAGTTATAACTGTGCCATGTGAGGTAATTTACTTTTTATTTAATCAGGATAACATCAGGCTTCGATCTAGCCCATCATTTTCTAGTCTTCATTATCAAGATGCTGGAAACTATGTCTGTGAAACTGCTCTGCAAGAGGTTGAAGGACTAAAGAAAAGCGAGTCATTGACTCTCATTGTAGAAGGTAATCAAATATTTGGGCACCAATTCAAATTATTCTTTGAGAATTTGATACCTGGTTTCTTTTATGATCTCAGTTCAACATCATATTTAAATTGTAATAATATTTTAGGAAAACCTCAAATAAAAATGACAAAGAAAACTGATCCCAGTGGACTGTCTAAAACAATAATCTGCCATGTGGAAGGTTTTCCGAAACCAGCCATACAGTGGACAATTACTGGCAGCGGAAGCGTCATAAACCAAGCAAGTATTTGTCTCCTCATTATATTCTGCACTTGGTCCAATATAGGGTTTTATTTAGGTACCTAAACTGTAGGTTGATTTGTTACCATATGAGATTTGCAATTTTCTCAGAGGAAGCTTTTGCTAACTTCTTAGTTTTCCCAAAGAAAGAACAAGGCTCAAAGAGAAATTTTAAATCCCAAGGCCATGGAGAATGGAAGAATGATTATTCTGTTGTCAGTATATATTTTTTTTAAGAATGTAAAGTGAGTGTTGCTCCATGGTCATTATTTCCTGAAAGTTGGGTGATTAAAACATTAAGGTATATCTTTTTCTGCATTATAAACTTAAACATTTTGTATATATATAGGTAGCCTCCATTACTTTCCTTATTGATGCATGTTAATGGATGTTTCTTCTGAAACTTGGGCCACAGGGCAGGGGGTGAAGAACACAGTCACTGCTTGTGAACGTGAACATATAATTTGATATATCTGTTCCAGGGCTAGGGCCAGAAAAAGGCAAGCTACATATGTAATGTCTAGAATGTGCTCTTCTGAATGAAAGGGGTTATAAACCAAATCTTAACATTTTTACCCTTTGCAGGACATTTTAATAATAGTAAATTTTTAAAATAGGAAATGCTTAAAAACTTACAAACAGTACTAGTAATTTTCTTTCAAAACTAAGTCTTGGGCCAAAAAAAAAAAAAAGAGAGAGAGAGAGAGATAATCTGTCTGTCACTAGGGATTCTGAACAGTAATGGCACTAAATTGGCAATCTGCTTGTGTTACTGACATACTTGTTAATTCCATTTTCTCTACAATAGTCTTCATATCCCCTTTTCTCAATAGAACCAATTAAAAACTCTTCAGGAACATCCAGCAGTGCCATTTGATTATTTGAATTTCCTGTGCTGCCTCCTTCCCAGATTTTAACCCAGTTGAAATTTAAAAAGATATGTATAAAGCAAAGAGCTGAAAACCAATTTTAAATGAAAATCTCCACTCTTCCTCTGTCTGGGGAAGTTGGGCCACTGGTCCAGCTTATGCAATGCAGTTTTGCAGAGCCAAGTAGATTTTAGCTCTTTCACCTATGGGTGATGTATATAAGATATGGAAGGCCCGCAGAAAAGTGAGCACACTTGACGCAAATGACTCCTGATTTGGGTAGGTGTGATGGGGATACAGTGAGAGAGCATGAGAGAGGAGGCAAGGAGGCTCTGGGCCTCTTAATCCTAAGAAAATGCAGTTTTCTTGATTCAGAATGAAGACTTGAACCATCTAAATAGTTGACAATGTACAGATCTATGTTTTAGCATAAAAAATGGCTGTTTCTTTACTATGCTATTATTTTTACTCTCTAGCTTAGTTAAGCAATAAGTGCAGCAGAAAAATAAGAACCTTTGGGTACTGGTAATGCAGGCATAGAAAATAGAAAAATCAGCACACAATAAATATTTGATGAATGAAAAGATACAAATATTTAAAAGGCCATTCTAGAAATGAGCAAATATATTTTGTAGATATTAAAAAAGCAAAAACAAAGATTCAGTGAGAAAAATCATATGAAAAATCCTAGTGGGAAGTGAAAAAAATCACAGGTGAATGGACTATGAGGATAGAAATAATAATGCCATACTTCATTGTCAAGGAGAAAGATTGATTCTGGCCCACTAGGTGATATGTTATTTTTCTTGCTCTAGGTTTGTGCTGATGCAGCCATAATCTTTTATTTGTTCCCTCCTCAAAAGCTTGGTAAATCTATTATTTTACAGCTATGAGATATTTCTGCCCTTCCTCTGCCCCCAGCAACTAGAAGATATCCCAAATCTTGAGACTAGCTCTTGTCCTGAAGGCACTTACCAATATAGAAAGGGAACTATATAGAAAACAATGTGTATAAAATGACTGAGAAAACAATGTAAGTGCTTATTTGCTTCAGTCTTGTTGGTTTTAGGAGTCAAATCCTGGGGATGAGATTAAAGTGGATTTTGTTTTTTGTGTTTGGAGGAATTCAATGTGGTGATTGCCCTCACAAAAATCAAATGGACTTAGCAGTCACTGAAACGAATCCATCCTCTTCATTTACAACAGAAAAAATTAGGAAAAATAGTTTCATTTACCCATGAGCAAATCATACATGCATATTCACTTAGATATAACAGTTTAAGATAAAATAATTAATCTCCACAGTGAAGAACAACGATCAAATTCATAAATAATTAAATTCACATTTATTGAGGGAAAATTATTGATTTAATAATCACTAATTATTCTGAGAGGTGTCATCATGTCAAACTATTGACTAAACCTGAAATTCCATTGAAAAGGAAAAGTTCAATTAATTTATTTATTAGAATTTACAATAGAAACATAAAAAGAAATCTCATTACAGATTTGCTAATCTTTGTAGGTATTGTCCCATATAGTTCTCTATCTGTGATCTTAGCCCCTTGAACAGCAGACCAGAGCACCACACCTATTCTATTACATTCAGTATTACTCTTGCCCAAGCTTTTGAATCCATTTTTATTTCTAAACCCATCTTCCTCCTTCTTTTTCCAGACAGAGGAATCTCCTTATATCAATGGCAGGTATTATAGTAAAATTATCATTTCCCCTGAAGAGAATGTTACATTAACTTGCACAGCAGAAAACCAGCTGGAGAGAACAGTAAACTCCTTGAATGTCTCTGCTAGTGAGTATTTCATTTCTGGCATTAAAAAAGTAAGAAAATTTGAAGTTTTCTTCATTAGTTTAAAATCTTCAATTCCATCTTCCTGTACTGCATTATGGTAAGTTTTATTTATTTATTTTGCATTTGGTATCATCATCATAAGGTTATTTTTTTCTTTCTTCCTGGTGTCCATTCTTGTACTATCCTTGTCTTGACAGTTAAATCATTTCATATTTTATGGTCAGAGACCTTATCCTCTACAGGATATTCCCCAAAAGCAACAGAGAATAAGAAATGAGTTGCTCTTAATTAATCCATGTTTTCCATGTTCAAAGTAGAGATAATTCCAAGACTATTTTAAAACATTTTTTGTAATGGTTTTAAATTTGGTAAATTTTTAATTCTCTTTAATCTGTTATTTTGTATTCCAATTCTTTGTGGCTTCAGTATTTATCCAACCTTTATGTTGCATAAAAATGCCACAAACTTAAAGTCATTTAGCAAATTTGCAAGACTGATATTAGAATTTATGAAATCTAGTTTATGAAATTTTGTTAACGTATCATATTTGAATCATAGCCAAAAATCAGATAAAGAAAATTATCTCAGAGAAAGTGAAAAAAACTGTCAAAGCTGAAATCAGGGTAATACATACATACAAACAGCAGCTTCTTCTGAAAAGAGCTGTCATTTCATGTGAAAGTATCCATAATCTTTAATTTTGTTATTCTTCCCATTGCTACGTCAACCTTAAATCAGTACTGGCCTAAAATGAGGCTTTGTTCTGGACAGGATACTAACTGACCCACCATATGTTTGTTCTTCAGTCAGTTGGAATCCTGCATGTGACATTAGCAAGCTAGGGATACATGGACTAGGAATTAGCAGGAACTAGGAGAAAATAATTGTCTAAAGATAATTGCCCCTAACAGTTACGACTGGAATATAAAGACCTGATGGATTGACAGGATAAAAGAACCAACAAATTTAACTCTAAAATAAGAACATTGACTTCTCAGAATGCAATTCACAGAGTATTGATTTGTACTACCTAGAAAGAGAACCTATTCTTTTTTCCTGAACACAAATCTCTCTTTTTATTTTAGCACATTGAATGGTGTGCTTTGGTTTTCTAGCCCTTACAGTGGCTTGATCAGCATTTCATCCAGTTGTTTCGAAAATCAGTGAGCACCTCCTGAGATACCAATTTTGTATATATGAGGAGGGTCTGGGCATCTTCATTTTAGTAAACATCACTGGCATTTCTGATGCAGACCCATACACTTTGCAGAATATTTATATAATTTAACATTAGATGATATTTCAACACAGCACTGATTCTTAAAATGAACCAAAAGCATAGTGCCATTAGAGTCATTTGGGGGGCTTTTGAAAACATCACATATGTTGCTCCTCAGAGATTACTGAGGCATCCCCAGATTCAACCTCTACCCCTACCACTTTGAGAGCATCTAGTGGTAAGTCCTTGACACTGAGGATAAAAATGAATTCTCCTATATCAGGGTAGCAAAGTTGAGAAAAGTTGAGAAACACCACACTATAGACTTCATAGTTACCAACTTGTTTCTCTTAAAAAAGAAGTATTATTAAAGGGTGGTAGGTAGTGGAAAAATTAATATGTATTTCAGATTAATACAATAGCTCATAACTTATGAAATTTTCTATGGTAGAGTAATACCTTTGCAGGTTTAACTACTTTCCCTTAAAACAAGATTAATTTCTTTGTAGGGAAGGTCATCCTCTATTAAGTGTGACTTTTTCTTACTCTTAGTTGTAGAATAGACATTTTATCATTGAGTATTATTACATCATACTATAATGGTAAAGGTGACTTTCATATATCAACAAATTTTGTTTTTAATTTCATATTAACATTTTTCATTTCAGTAAGTATTCCAGAACACGATGAGGCAGACGAGATAAGTGGTAGGTACTATGCTGCCGACTCTTCTTCCTTGACTATCAGCTCAAGATCTATGAAGTGTCATGGTATAAGTAATTTTATTAGCTGTCCACAATTCTGATTTTAACTAAGACACCAAATGAGACAAGATAGTAAAAACGCTAAAATTTTACCCTTTAAAATCACAAGTCTGCATGTTAATCATAGTAGTGAGCCTTAGACATTTTTAAGAAGTAGTAACTAGATTGACTTCTTTTTAAAAATCCTTGACATTGTCTGTAATCGCATGGACTTTTCTTCTTTGTTCTAGATGAAAACAAAGAAAAGGTGAATGACCAGGCAAAACTGATCGTGGGAATCGTTGTTGGTCTCCTTCTCGCCGCCCTTGTCGCTGGTGTTGTCTACTGGCTGTACATAAAGAAGTCAAAGTGAGTTACGGGGAAAAGAATATCATTGTTCATTGACTTTCACTGGGATAAAATACAATGTGTTAATTATGCTCACTCCAGCTGTGCATGTAATTTCTATAATCAGAAAGTCATATCTCTCAAATCAGGTTGATCATATTTTGTTTCAATATGATTTTGTTTCAGTGACTACATTGCCAATATCAGAGACATGGCCTGAGGTGTGACTTCACATGTGTCCCTTTGTTTATCTCAGCCAGTAATCTGAATTCAATTATTTGATTTTTTTTTTTTATTTTTTAGTGCTTGGATGAATTTTTTTTAAAGCATCTACTACTTAAAGATCAACCATTCTAACACTTTTGGTTGAGGTTGGTGAAGATTAATAGAGGTTAGTACGTCGTGTAGGGACTGCCAGGTATCTTTGCGATGACAAATCTGGACAAATCTTAGTGAAAAATCTCTAAATGCTTTAGAGATATAAGATTAAAAATTGTCACAAAATTACAGATAGTATGAACTTTACAAATCATCTAACAGTGGTTTAAAAGTAAAACCTGATCAATCAGTGAAGATACTTAACATACACAGTTGCCTGGTACTTCTCACTGTCCGTTCCCTGCCTACCCTAGATTCAGATGCGACTGGCAGGGGTGGGGTTCCTGCATTTGTATTTTTTAAAAGTTCCATTGGCGATCTTGTGGCAGGCTCCTTGTTCCAAACCCGGGTTTTAAACTCCCTTATCTTATAAAGGAGTAAATTGATTTCTACAGTGAGATGTCTATAGCTACTGGCAACTTTGGACTTAATTTTATATTTTTTTATGCCTCACATACCCCCTTTAAAAAAGCTTAAGAAAGTTAATTTAAAATAAAATTGAAAAAAAGCAGACCCAAACCAGGATCCATGATCTCACCCTATAAATATGGCAATTCCAATGAAGCAATATTCAAATGGGGCTGCCATCCAAGGGAGGCAGTAGTCCAGAAATTTTGAAGTCACATAGCACCATGAGCATCTATTGAGTTCTGTTGTTCTCATGGAACATCTATAGAGTAGATATAATTATTATTTATATTTTACATTTGAAAAATCTGAGGCAAAGAATTGTTAATAGGCTTGTTTAAGGTTACATAGTCTATAAGGGACACATTGTTTTTTGATTTAAGGCAGTGAGGTTTTAGAGTCTTTGTGATTAATCATTAGGCCTTCCTTTCTCTCACTATGCCTACTTTGTGTCCTTTTGCCTCATAAGGCCAAAGCATTTTTCCTGTTGTGTGTTGTGACTGATGTACATAATGTCCATTCTCATATTGATGTACAGTCACAACTGATTTTGGCTTTTCATTTCTTCATCTTGAGAAGTCCTCACCAATACTTGGAGTCAGGGTTCTTCAGAGAATCACACTTGTAGGGTGTGAGTATGTGTGTGTGTGTGTGTGTAAAGAAAGATTTATTATAAGGAATTGGCTCACATGATTATGAAGACTGGGAAGTCCTAAGACCTGCTGTTGGGAAGCCAGAAGAGACCCAGGAGAGCCAATGTGTAGTTTCATCCATGTCCAGAAGCCTGAGAATTAGGAAGGCCAATGTTGTAAACTCCAATCTGAAACACAGCCAGGTCAAGACCCAGGACAAATTGATGTTTCAGTCCAAGTCTAAAGGAAGGGAAAAAACAGTGTTCCAGGCCAGGCACGACGGCTCACACCTGCAATCCTAGGACTGTGGGAGGCTGAGGCCAGTGGATTGTTTAAGCTCAGGAGTTCAAGACCAGCCTGAGCAAGAGTGAGACCCCATCTCTACTAAAAATAGAAAAATTAACCGGGCATGGTGGTGCATGTCTGGAGTCCCAGTTATTCGGGAGTCTGAGGCAGGAGGATCCCTTGAGCCCAGGAGTCTGAGCTTGCTGTGAGCTAGGTTGATGCCACGGCAGTCTAGCCTGGGCAACAAAGTGAGACTGTCTCAAAAAAAAGCTAAAAAAAAAAAAATGAAAAATAAAACAAAATGCAGTAGATGTAAGAGGTAGCTAAAATGCATGTAACTTCACTTTTGCTTGTTCTCTCTATGGGGGAGTCTTGGTCTGGTTTGGTGCACAAATGTGAAAGTTTAGAAATGTAGCTTGGCTATGCAGTTCAGTTAACAGTTTGATGTGTAAG